>ML822532.1:89624-103754 GCA_009831015.1 Picea engelmannii | reverse complement strand
CCTCCCATGGATGAGGAGGGACAGCTTGTTTTGATTCCAAAGGAGGTGTTAGAAGTCCGAGAGAAGAGGCTCTGAAACCGAAGCATCAAGGAGTATCTGATCAGGTGGAAGGATTTACCCATTGAGGATGCCACTTGGGAGCAAGAGCACGTGATTAGAGGAGCAGGTTTAGAATTGCTTGAGGACAAGCAATTTCAAGCAGGGGAGACTATAATGTCCCCCACCTCTTAGAGAGGTAATGAGGAGACTTAGTAGCCTGGGCACCCCCACTAGGTCATAGTCTCACACTGAAGAAGTGGAAAAGTCAAGAAGTTAAAAGTTATATTTTTTTAAGTTGACTTAAGAAACGAAAAGGAAAGGAGTAAAATATAACTCAACAGAAGAATAGAAGATTAACCCTGGGATTTAACCTAACTCAACAGAGAATTAGAAGGAAAAGTATAAGTAAGAGGTTGGGGTGCACCTATTACTCATTCTGGTTTTGGATTAGCATTTGCTATTGCTCTTGAGCATTCAGTTTGGGGTTTTGCTGTACAAACCCTTGGGAGAAACTCAGTGGTGAAATATCCACTCACCTTGTTCCACAGCTTGGTCTTGGGGATGAAAGACTCCTCCACACCATTCTAGTCTTAGGGCCAGTTTATCGAGGGAGGTTCGATCCAGCTTATCCTGAGGGCCTAGGGCCATTCTGACAGTTGGGTTTTGTTTGCAGGGGAAAGACCATCAGTTTGAGGGATTTTCTGGAGGGTTATCATCATTCTATATTTGTCTACAGATTGGGACATCGTGGAGCCATAGGGGACGTCCTGTGATTCAGTAAAACTCAGATCTAGGGAGATTTTCTTGAGATCTGAGCCCGAAACTTCTCCCACGGGATTCTCATAGCCCGATCTATATTCTTGGAGAGTTCCAGAGCATTTGGAGGCCTCCTTTATCAGGGCCGAACTAGCTAGGGTTTCAGTCATCGAGTGGGGCACACCATTCAGTGAAGAATTCATATCTACGGGGTTTGAGAGTGGATTTGGGAATTTGAACATCTGGGTTTTCCTTACAGTTTCTCGATCTATCATTTGGCATATTTATCGGGATGATTGGACACTTTTGGTAGAAGGGAAGAATTATTCCAGGCTTCAGCATTCTAGCAGGACGTGGCACTTTCCAGCTTGGAGGTTGAGCATTAGTGTGGCTCAGATCTGCTTGATTTAGTCTTGATTGTATATCCAGCCTTTGGAGGCTTATTTTGTATTGTTGGGAGCATTTTGTAGCAACTCATATATATTGCTTGCACGTCCATCTGAGGTTTATGCCAGATCGACCATCTATTGTATTGATCTTACATTGCTCATAATAAAAAGGTCAGATATTTTCTTGTGCTTCTACATCTTGAATATATTGTGATCTCCATGTGTTGATGAATCTTGTATGCACTTAATAACTCAATAAATTACTAGTAGTTAGTGATTCCAAGAAAGAATTTGGTTTGGGATCATTACAGAAGCCCCAACACTTAGTCTTTTTTACCTCTCTGCCTCTGTGTACCTTCCACCATAGTATTACATGTCATCTGTTGCCACATCATCTGACACATTCCCCCCCCCGCCCATGTCATGTTGACATCAACGTACGAAAAAATACTGATTTTTTTCCAATTTCGCCTATTTTCCAAAATTTCAAAAATGCTCAAATTCACTCATAAATGAAATTCCTTCTTGGGTCGCCAATAGAGATTTGTGACTAAGCTCAATACAACCAAATCAATCCATGTACATAAAAATTTGTTTGCTTCTTTTCAAATTTGACTCTTTCACTTCGAATTTGTCATTAGTTAGCTGTAGGAAATTGGGGCTTTTGCCCAATTTCATCCAATTTCACCACGATCGCTCCTGATTTTACCACAAAAAAACTGTAAACATTTTTTCAAACAACTTGTAAATGAACTATTCCTTACATTCTGTTAGACAGTTTTCTTGCCAACTCTGTAATTTCACTTCCGTGCTCTGTTAAATGGCCCATGCAGGCTCAGTGTTGAAAACTAGGCTATGATACCACTTTGTAATGTACCCAGCCACCCAAGCTAGCCATGTCACACGAAAAAAATATATTTATCAGCTTTGATACCACTCTGTAACATACCTA
Source organism: Picea engelmannii (assembly GCA_009831015.1). Classification (NCBI taxonomy): domain Eukaryota; kingdom Viridiplantae; phylum Streptophyta; class Pinopsida; order Pinales; family Pinaceae; genus Picea; species Picea engelmannii. The sequence goes on along the minus strand of ML822532.1, from coordinate 101,618 downwards.
GCCTCTCGCTAGGAAAAAATACATGTGGAATACACATAACACGAAACTTATGCTAATTAAAGCAATTCTTTTGATGTTATCCATTTTCCCGTAGCCTATAACTATAATTTATAACAGGTTTAGCTATGACTATAACCATAAAACATATGCATCCGAAGCATGCTAATAATCAACATGAGATACAACTAATTTTTTCATTACAACAACATATAAGTCATTCTCATTCACGCAGAGTTCATGCACAACAATAACACATGTAATTAACTTAGTACAAGATAAAAACTTATCTTTAAATACGAATCATGCAACCAGCTGCTTGGGACGGACGTTCCACCCAACCGTAGACTCACTATTCCAAATATCAAGATCTAGTCACCCCTGAGCTGAGGCTAGCAATCCACAAAAGAGGGTGGTCTCTCACAGCCCACTTACATCTCATAAATCTCTCAACCCATCTAATATTCTCCTACAACTATCTCAACTTTCCCACCAACTCTCTTCCTCTTGACCTACCCAACCCAAGGAATGCACCATTAGTTTATCAGGGATAACCCAAGGGATGTACCATATGTATATCAGGGATAACCCAAGGGATGTACCATCTGTTTATTAGGGATAACCCAAGGAATGTGCCATTCGTTTATGAGGGTCTCTCTCACACTGGTAGCTAGGAATCTCTCATCTGGGAATTCAAGGGAAATGGATGCTAGGAAAACTATTAGAAAACCAACAACAACCACTTATTGTTTCAGTGAAACTCACCTAGGAGTTCACTCTTTAGGCCTGACAACCTGGCTCTTCAGTTTTCCAGCTCCAATTCACTCCAATTGCACTCCATCTTTCTCTAGAATTCTCCCTTCATAGTTGTGTCAAATTCCAGCTCTATTTTCTTTCTCTCCGTCCCCTTTCCATGCACAAACTTGACTAACTGAAAAAAAAATACCAAATTGTTGTCCCAACCCATATGAATTTTCCTCTCTTTTTCTTGCCTTTCTTGACTCACACTCTTCCCCATATTGATTGTACTCAACCCCCATGTGCCCAATAACTTTGGGACATGACCACTCACACCCACCCTCTTACATGTATTCAATGATTGGCTTTGGAAACACTCAATCAAAAATGGGAAGGTTCATATACAATAGAAGATTTAGGAAAATGGGTTAAATCCATAAACATGGGTAATTTCCCCCTGGGAACCCTCTTGGCCATTATCCTAGACACTCCCCCCTCTTGTGGATTAATTCATCCCCCATCTCTTGTCCATGTCCCCTTAGCAGTTGGCATCACATTTTATTATTAAAACATTGAAATACAATTCACATATTACATCGCTTGGCCATAGCCACATATAATATCTACATAAGCATTAATTAAATCGGGGATTATAATGGGGATGTTACAAGAAGGCTTTCTACAAAGGCTTAGTTTCATCTCACTATTGAGTATGGAGAAGCTCAACGTATAATGCATGAGGTAAAAGGAAGACCAAAGAGTGAAGATGACACAATAATGAAGATCACATGATCAGGAGATCATGAAAGTTATAACCGTGGGCGTATGATGCAGGAGCAAAAACCATCCCAAGTAAAAATGGAAATTTGTGAAGCTTCCAGAAGGAAAACATGGATGAGAGGACTTGATTTCCTCGAAATTTATGTAAAACGATAGAATTATTTTTTATTTGTTGTGATGTCCTAGTTTTCAAGGATTGTGAGCAATATTAGAGATCAAATCAGATCCTTTCAGTGATCTAATCCTTATTATGTTTATTATTATAAATTTTAATCCTTCGGGCATCTGGGAGGAGGCCAGACAAAATGTAGAATCAGGTCGGGGAGAGTGGCCTAGCCCATAGCAGCCATAGTATTGTAATCGAGCTTGATCCTAAATAAAGTCGTGTATTTTATGTATCTTGTGTCCTTTTGTGGTTAATATTATGTGTTGCATTTATGGAATGTGTAGGAGTAATGAATTTGAATTGCAAGTCTAATGCACAATAAAATTAGAAGACCCGTATTCTGTCGGAGGAGGAAGATCGACCGTCGATCACTGAAAGGATCGATGATGATACAAATTTTAAATTGATATCGTGGGAAGTCACGATCTAGCCATCCATTGAGTGGGAAGATCAATGGCCTAAAATTCATCATCATGAAAACGATCATCGGAAGAAGTCATAAAGACGATTAGACCGTCCATCAGTGTTAGAGACCGTTAGAAGGCACAATAGAGGAGAACCTCGACCGATGTCTAGGATCTATTCGAAGTCGCGAGATCAATGGTTTTGAAGAAAACACATGGCACGATTCCATCAGATTTATGGAACATAGAAGAGACCGATCGACGGTTGAGATTTAGTGTGGAGTCTTGAAATCAATGGTCTGGAAGTAGACACATGGAAAGGATTCAAAGTAGCTCAGTTTGGACCCTTGTTCTGATGATGATCATAACTTTCCATCAAAGAGGAGGTTCAACGGTCCAGATTGATCACAGGTCAGACTGATACTATGAGCATTCAATTATTTGACTCTGACCCATTGGTGTTCCTCGGTCCGATACGTAATTTCAATAGTTGTCTTCCAGGCAGAGAATAACATGAACATGGTATCTCATGGTCATATGGAAGGGGATTCCATGCAGTGGTGGTTCTGCACAGACAAGAGGGATCAACGACTTCAGGCAATTCGGTGATACACGAATACTGTGGAGGATGAATAAGGGACTCCATTTTATTTAGGGTTTATTGGTGGAGATGGAAGTTTAGTTGCTGCCATGGATGAATGTTCAGTCCAGTTGTGGGCCAGATAACCCACAGGTCCGAGGATCGAACATGTCAAGTTCATGGATCTTTGAGACCCCAATTTTCTTCCTTTATCAACTACCTTGGAATTTGGGTTGGTTAATGCACATCAATATGTGCACAATAAAGCAATTATTTTACTAAAAAATTTTGCAACATGATGTGATCATAGTAGATTGTGTAATTAATTCACCTAAACAAATAGTTTTTGTATTTGTTGATTCTAAGAGAAATGAAGTCAAGGACCATTTATTTGATGCATTCAACAATGTTTATATTATTTATCATGAGCTTCCATGTATGTTTATTGATAAGGAACACTGGGAAACATTTTAACTTTCAGAAGATGTGGGAATTTCAACTACCACAAGAATATCTGTTGACAATGATCTGTTACTACGTGGATCAATACAGGACAAAGTTGGGGTCATGGCACAAATGAGTTTTTATCATATAATGCCCCTAACTACAATGGAAATCATATTTCCTTTGTCGCTCATTCTTTGTCTCCTATAATTGTTCCTCCTCGCTCTAAATTTCATTGACAAGTGCAACACATCCAACATCTATTACACAAGCAATTTCTATCATTGATGATTTGTTCAGGTTGGGCCTTATCATGATGATGCCACCAATTCCTGCATTAAAAATTAGTGTGAAAACAACATTTGATCATAGCATCTTTCAACGAAAAGTAGACCAACTTCCAATTGTTCTAACATAAGAATATCCTCTAACAACTCAAGGAGTTTCTTCCTTAAGATCACCTCAAATCCAACTCCATCACATGCAAGGGAATTCAATTTAGTGCATTGCATCAGGTGGTCCAGCTACAAATTTTAAATTTTTTTTCTTTGCAAAAAATTCAAATGTTATTATGTATGTTATTGTGCTCTTGAATCTTGATTTTGATAAGTGTAACGTTTTTGGGCTTCTTGCACAATAATCAATTCTATTATGTATGTTATTATGTTCCTAAAAACAAGAGTATCAATGAATGAAACGTGAGATTTTGTGTCTATATAAATGGTGTGAGTGTGGATGTAAGTCTTGTTTCTACGAAATGGATTAGAGGCTCAATTAATCCCAACAACATGGTCGCTAAATTAATCACCTAGTGTTCCTTCAACATGTTATGTATCTCATGTCCTTCTATGGTTAATATCATGTGTTGCATTTATGGAATGTGTAGGAGTAGTGAATTTGAATTGCAAGTCTAATGCGTAGTGAAAATAGAAGACCTGTATTCTGTCCGAAGAGGAAGATAGATCGTCAATCACTGAAAGGATCGAGGACGATACAAATTTCAAATTGATATCATGAGAAGTCACGATCTAGCCGTCCATTGAGTGGAAAGATCAATGGCCTAAAATGCATCATCGTGACAAAAATCATCGAAAGAAGTCATGAAGACGATCCGATCGTCCATCGGTGTTGGAGACCGTTAGAAGGCACAATAGAGGAGAACCTCGACTGAGGACCAGAATCTATTCGGAGTCGCAAGATCAATGGTTTTGATGCAGATGAGTGGCACAGTTCCATTGAAGTTATGGAACAAAGAAGATATCGACCGATGGTTGAGATTTAGTTCAAAGTCTCGAAATCAATGGTCTAGAAGTGAACACGTGGTGAGGATTCGAAGTAGCTTAGTTCGGACCCTTTTTCTGACGATGATCAGAACCGTCCATTGAAGAGGAGGTTCAATGGTCCAGATTGATCATAGATCGGACCGATACTATGAGTATTCAGGTATTTGACTCTGACCCATCAGAGTTCCTCGGTACGATACTCAATTCCGATAGTTTTATTTCAAGTAGAGAATACTCCAAACATGGTAGCTCATGGTCATATGGAAGAGGATTCTACGCAGTGGTGGTTCCACACAGACATGAGGGATCAACAACTTTAGGAAATACGGTGATACAAGAATATTGTGGAGGATGAATAAGGGAGTCCATTTTATTCAGGGTGTATTGGTGGAGATGGAAGTTTAGTTGCTGCCATGGATGAATGTTTAGTCCTGTTGTTGTGGGCCAGATAGTCCTGTTGTTGTGGGCCAGATAACCCACATGTCTAAGGATCGAACCTGTCGAGTTCATGGATCTTCGAGACCCCAATTTTCCTCCTTCATCAACTACCCTAGCAATTGGGTTGATTAAAGCACATCAATATTTGCACAATAAAAAAATTATTTTACTAAATGTTTTTGCAACATGATGTGAGGATAGTAGAGTGTGTAATTAATTCACCTAAACAAGCAATTTTTGTATTTATTTATACTAAGAGCAATGAATTCAAGGACCATATATTTGATGTATTCAACAATGTTTATATTCTTTATCATAAGTTTCCATGTATGTTTATTGATAAGGAACACTGAGAAACATTTTAACTTTCAGAAGATATGGGAACTTCAACTATCACAACAAGATCTGCTGACAATGATCTGTTACTATGCACATCAATAAAGGACAAAGTTGGGGTCATGGCACAAATGAGTTTTTATCATATAATGCCCCTAACTACAATGGAAATCATATTTTCTTTGTCACTCATTCTTTGTCTCCTCTAATTGTTCCTCCTCACTCTAAATTTGCATTGACAAGTGCAACGCATCCAACATCTATTACACAAGCAGTTTCTATCATTGATTATTTGTTCAGGTTGGGCCTTATCATGATGATACCACCAATTCTTGCATTAAAAATTAGTCTGAAAACAACACTTGATCATAGCATCTTTGAATGAAAACTGGACCAACTTCCAATTGCTCTAACATAAGAATATCCTCTAACAACACAAGGAGTTGCTTCCTTAAGATCAGCTCAAATCCAACTCCATCATATGCAAGGGCATTCAATTTAGTGCATTGCATCAGGTGGTCCAGTGACAAACTTTATTTTTTTTTCTTTGCAAAAAATTCAAATGCTATTATGTATGTTATTGTTCTCTTGAATCTTGATTTTGATGAGTAACTTTTTTGGGCTTCTTGCACAATAACCAATTCTATTGTGTATGCTATTATGTTCCTAAAAACAAGAGTATCAATGAATAAAACATGAGATTTTGCATCTATATAAATGGTGTGAGTGTGGATGTAAGTCTTGTTTCTACGAAATGGATTAGAAGTTCACTTAATCCCAACAACATGGTCACTAAATTAATCACCTAGTGTTCCTTCAACATGTTACTAAACAAATGCTTACTCTTAAACCACAACTTTGATTTTGATGAGTGAGAAAGCTTCCAAGTTCAACCATAGAGCAACCTTTTCATTCATTCAATAGAGCATATGTGACCATTGTGTAGTGCTTGAAGGATGAGCATGTCCTTAAGGAGGAGGATAGCTTAGACACCAAGGGCATCACTAAAGGAGGAGGAGCCACATCGCCCTTAAACTTGTTTTTTCATGGAAGAGGAGCCAACCCAATTGCTATGGATCCAACACACTAGCAGGATGATGTACATAAGACATATTCTCAGATAAGAAAGAGAAGTACACACTTTGTTCCAATCTCATGGCATGTTTGTCTCTTGCATACACTTTCCCTGCATTAAAATGCATCAAGCCATCACTAAATTCATAGCAACTGCAGACAAAAAGGCCTTTAACTCTGCATGCTAGCATCATGACTTTCTTGCTTAAACAAGTGAGGCAAGTGTTGTTAGTGAAACATAGTGGTAGCTTAACCAAGTTTGAAAGACAAACACCCTTACCTTGACTATAACAATGTCAAAGAGTGAGAAATCTATTTTTTTAATTATTTATTAATTTTGACAATTAGTGAAAAATAGATCACATAAACCCAAGAATACATTACATATTATATATTATTAGACCAATAAAAAAATTCAACCTCTAAAATGATATAAATAAGATTTTTTTTTTTTAATAAATAAATCAAATCTTCTCGATCTGTACCAAACTTGTTTAGGATATTAAAATATATGTTCTGATAACACGTATCCAACTCCCTTATTCAAATCTTTTGAAGAAAAAAGATATATAAAATATATTAAGGTACGCGTATCCAATTTAATCAGAGTGTCATAACTTTAAATAATAATAATAATTGAAAAGGTTCAAGTGAGAGATAAGATGGAGGAATGTTATATTACTTTTTATAAAATTATATATTATTATCGTTGACAACGTAGTATAGAGCTTTAAATGTAAGGTTTATCTTCTTGTATATTGTTAAATATTAAAACAAAATTGAAGCATATTAACATGATTATATATTATTTTTAATGTAGGGATTATGGATTTGTATTTATAAATTTCTTGATGAATTATTAGAAAAATCAAATTTTGTAAATTTTTCAATTTTTTAATTTTATGTTATGTATTAATTTTTTATATTAAATAATATATATTATATTTTTAAAAATTTGATTGCTTTTATGTTTGAAATATGTGGGTTTAATGTTAAATCTTGTTAGTTCAATTGGATTTAGAGGGTTTGTGGTCATGGTTCTAAATTAGTGGTAGTTTGGAGGAGAGAGGAGAGTCATGTTAAGGGTTGGTGTGGTTGCAAGCGCTAACAAACAAAAAAGATAAATACACCTTTAACATAGATTTAGAATAATTTAATTTTTTAGATGTTGATTTTTTTTTTTGTCACTTAATTTAACTTAATGTTAAGTGACAACATCTCTCCCAAAATAAACTGTAAAGTACTCCACTATTCTTATACAACTTACACATTTTAACACCTACATCACCACTAAAATAATTATATATACAATTAAAAAAAAAAAATTGCCAAAAAACTACTATTATTAATATACATGATAAAATCAATATTAAAATATTTAAAACTATGTGAGTATTTATTTAAAAAAACATTATTGTATCATTAAATGCATTTAAAATTACATCCAATGAAATTATATATTTTTAATAATATTTAGCTTTCTAAAATTTATATATTATTTTTTTCTTTTGATATATTCTATCTTTTATCTCTTTTTATAATTGCCATTATCGTACCTATGTACGGAGAGCAGTTGACTTTGTTAAGATAAAAGATATGTTACAACGAATCGGAGTTCAAAATCAAAGAGGAGGGAATATTTTAACGCCATAGAAATTTATTGTGTATTATATTTTCTTTTATTGATTATAGTCAATTTTGTGGAAGCAAAGAGTGTTTTACATGTTAATGCGATGTTTAATTTTATATTAGGGTGAAGTTATATATAATATTTTAGAAATAATAATAATGAAAATATATAATATTTTAGTTTTAAGCTAAATGATTTATAAGTATGTTTATATATGTTTATTTAAATATTTTGATGTTGATATCATTTTATATATTAATTATTTTTTTTAAAATATTATTTTAATTAATAAACTTAAGTTTTATTTAATAAACATAAGCTTTTATAACAAAAATAAGATAACTATATTTTCCTTTTTATATAATAATTATATTTGTCTTTTATTAATATTTGTATATTTTGATTTTTTAATTTGAAAATTAAAAAAAAATATTTATATAATTTTTAATATGGAAAAAGTCACTTTCCAAAAGCATCTTACCATATGCTTAAACTAGATGAGATAAAAAAAATTGCAACAACCACTCTTTCATTGTGTTTGTATCTAATGCATATTCCACTACCTCAAACAACTTGCCTCTTTTGATTTAGTGCTTGGACTTTGATAACAACGAAAGAGTGGACAATCTCGTCTACCCTAAGACTTATGACCCTGAGATGCACGACCTTCCCTATTCCCAAGCCTTGTTCCCACTAAGCGATGGACCAAGAAGCTGAGACACTTAAGACACTTGGTCGCTCGATGGCTTCCAAAACATATGGTTAAGCAGGGTTAAGTTGTTGTTATTGGGGTAAGGAATACTCTTGACAAAGCATTTTCAAGCTTATTCAAACTTTGTTTCTTGCGTATCTCATCATCATGTATGTATGAAATATATTATATTATATTGTTACATAGATGTTAGTAAAATTTTCTTCACATATAATAATCTAAAGTTGTAATCATTATAAAAATATATAAGTAGATATGTAAGACAAAACTATTTTTAAATTTTAAAAGAAAATGTGATAGAAGTCATATGTGTTTTGCATTAAATTATAGTGCAACATAGACATAAGTATTTGATAACAAAAGTTTTTTTCGTTAATTCTTCACCATGATGGGCATGTGTTATGAGCATGTTGATATCCATGATATGACTGGAATAACATGCACAATGTGTTAACGAGCATGGAATCGATGTTGAGCATGCATGTGTTTTTGGTATTCAATCAATTGTATCAATCGAGACTCTATATGCAACTTCAATTGCTTCAACCATGGTTACGTGTGTTGCTTTTTTTGTTGAGATATTTCTGATCAATGTGATGTACCATGTTTTGATTTGTTCCTTTAAGTGTGTAGGTCCTATATGGATGAGGTGCTAGGGTTTAGGCACTAGATTTGCATCTTCGGTGCATCTTGGAATTCATTGTGGTTTGATCACTACATGTTTAGATGGGTCCTAGGCCCTGGCCTTGTGTATCAGGGTTTGATGAATATGCATTATCCTTGGCATCACTCTAAGTACCAGTGCTAGTGTTGATCAACACGAGAATAGGTGTTATTCATCGGGCTCAGTTCTTGCTCCTTTGCCTCAGTTAGATGGTATTGATTGTAAGGAACTTTACCACCTCCTTCAATCCCTAGAGATGGAAAATGATTATTTCATTATAGAAACTCTAGTTCTCATGAAAGTCCTTCTAAGTGTTAAGAACCAAATATCAATATAGCATAGAAAAACCTCAGAATAAGTACTCAATGCCTTGAAAAAGAGAGAAACTCATATAATAAGCCTCTCTGAGGGGGCAACCTCCTTATGCCCACATAAATGTACAATTACAAGATGATTCAAAATGAAAATGTCTCCTTGGTATATATAGGAGACTAGGAGGTATAATTACAACTAATGGACTAAAGCCGACATAAATAAAATAACATACTAATGTAATATGCCCTAATTAAGGGGTAATGAGCCACTATTTAGGGCTTAACACTAAGGAAGTACCCACATTGGAGTCATGATTGTATTGCAATTGTTGACAATGTTAACAAGATAAATGTTCTAGAAACCTAGAAGGCTTTGGGGGCTACCATGGCAGCTGGGTTGGATGATGCACATCAAGATGTGCATGTTAGAGCATTATTTTACTAAATACTTTTGCAAGATGATGTGAGCATAGTAGAGCATGTAATAAATTAACTTAAACAAACAATTTTTGTATTTGTTGATACTCAAAGTAGTGAATTCAAAGACTATATATCTGATGTGTTCAACAATGTTTATGTTCTTAATTGTGAGATTTCATGCATGTTTATTGATAAGGAACATTGGGGACAATTGAATTTTTAGAAGATACGAGAACTTTGGATTCCACAATAGGATCTTCTAACAATGGTCTATTACTACCTGCATATAAAACAGAGGAAAGTCAGGGTCCTGGTACAAATATGTCTTTATCATATAATGTTCCTAACTGTAATGGAAATTATATTTCCTTTGTCTTCCATTCTCTGTCTCCTCCAGTTATTCTTACTGAATCTAATTTTTCAATGACAAGTGTAGGACATCCAACAACTATTACACATATAGTTTCCATCATTGATGATCTGTTCAGGTTGGGCCCTATTGCCTCCTAATCCACACCTTAGGTCACGTGGAAGAAATATTCATCCATTGGGTGTGGCCTTAGGGGAAAGTCTCAAGTTGAGTAGTTGTCACCTGACTATAGACTCCTCTATCTAGGCTAACTCCTAGTGAATCCAAGGGGTGTAGTCCCTAAAACAATTCTAAAGCTTGATTAGATCTAAGTAAAAATATAAATTTAAGAGTTAATATGAAACTAGCAAGTGTGATTATTCTAGCAGCATATGATGACACAAATAAAGAATTGCTTAAGAAAATTAAATACTTCAAGATAATTGATAAGAAAATAGAATGCTTGAAAGTAAAGGAAAAATATTAATGATAAGCAACTAGAACAATGCCAAAAGTAAAGTGTTGTTGTGAGATGTATGTGTTGCAAATGCTCTTGATAAATTTTATTAATTCAAGATGACTAGTTGAATTAGTGGGTTAATTTAGGGTAATGGATCAATGCGGTGAGTCCACTCGTGCATGCAAGATTGTAAGTGTAAAATAAGGTAAAATCTAATCTAATGTGTGGCCCTTTAGCAATTTTCCCTCAAATGGGTACACACAAGATTGCAGGACTTCCAACGAGGATAGAATAGGTCTCAAAGTTTCCCCCTGAAGTCACATGCAATCCCATGAGTATTTGCTCCCTTTGAGAAATAATAGAAAAAAGGATTTTCCTAATTTAAACTACTCCACACAATTTAGTTCCCTTTATGATCATGCCACAGATCAAACAAAAGCTCGCAATGGCTAGGATCAAACTAAGGGACTGACGGGGAAGGTTCTTTATTTTGCAAAATTGAAATAACAGTAAATGAAACTAAACTAATTAAACTAAGAAATTGAAACTAAGCTAATGTTTTGCGGTGCTTGGGTTTATTTTAGATTTATTTTAGCTTGAAAAATGAGAATAAACAAAATAAAGAGACAAAACTCAAAAATAGACAGTTTCCCCCAGGGGTTGGGGGGATGGCAGGCCTAGTGGGTTATCCCACTCTTTCTTTTTGGTTATAAATTTTTGGAAGAATGTTTATGGTCATTTTATAACTCAAGGCCAACAAACTTACAAATTTATTGTGGAAAAATAGATTGGAAGAAGGTTAGACGCCTTGGGTGGTCACAAATGCTCTAGATCCTCGAAATTTGGGTAGAATTTCCCCTTGGTTGTTAGCTAAACCTGCAAAAATAACAATCTAAAGTGGAAAAAAATTGTCCAAAATGGTTTGGGACAGGATGCAAAAATATGTTATATGTTGTACAAAATTATCCAAGTGAAAATCTATGAACTAAGTTATCAAAAGGCCAAGAAAACAAGCAAGAAAGCAAGTTTTCTTAGTGAATTTTGTTTTCTGATCGGGAAAGCAAACAAAATGGCACTAAGATTGCCAAATATTTACTTGAAATCTCTTATAATCTATCTACCTTTTAGCTTTAGATTTAACTATGAAAATTGCTTAAAAGATAAACTTTTTAAATGATAGATCTAGATTTAGATAATGAAGTGAA
>ML822532.1:60542-73474 GCA_009831015.1 Picea engelmannii | reverse complement strand
ATACTGTGTGTATGAATTATGAGGAACTGGTACTGCATGCTGCTGTTGGTTATTCCCAAAGTTTGGATTTCTCCATCCCTGGTACCAAGGTTGAGCAGGGACATTCTGTGGAGGCCAGCTTGGCCAGTTCCATGGGTGTTGTTTTTGTTGAGAGAAGGGTGGATAGTAGCTGGAAGATTGTGGGGCTGGTTCTTGGTATGCATTTTCATTTGGATTTCTAGGTTGCCAAGGCTTCTTAAGTGCAGATGAAGTCCTTGGAGCTTCCCCTCCCTTGAATATTGCTTGCAATCTAGGTAAGGATGGGCAGTCTTCTGTTTTGTGGTTTTTAGTACATATTGCACTTACAGAAATTTTGTCCAAAGGGAATTCTCGTAAGGGATGTCTTTTTCTGCATTTCGGGCAAAATATGCTTAGGACAGGGTTTTCCTCTTCCTGCTTCTTCTTAATCTTCAACGTGTCTATCTGGGAGCCAATTGTCCCTAATAGGTCTGTTTTAAAGTTGTCTAAAAGGTTTCCCAATCCGAATCTAGTAACTCCACCAGATGTGGATGTTTTGGTATTTTTGTTAACCGGTTCTCTCACACTCTTTGCAACTTTCCCTTTACTTCTTGAGTAAGTTCTCCAGAGTTCACAAATTGTTTCAAAGTTTTTCTGGTAAATGTCTCCTGCAGCCATCAAATTGAGGGTATCAATGTATTCTTCCAAAACTCCTTTTAAGAAAAGGGTCTTGACTGCTTCATCCTGGAGATCATTGTATTTGGATTTTTGAATGGTAAAGATAAATCTCTCTAGAAAATCCTCAAGGATTTCTTCATCTTGCTGTTGCATTTTGAAGATTTCATTCTGAGAATCTTTGGTTCTGCAATAGTCCTAGTACTTCTTTAAAAACTTTGTCTTCATATCTTCCCAAGACCTAATGCTGTATTCTCCCAAACTCATGAACCAACGAAGTGCAGAATCTTTCAGGGTGGCAGGAAATAACTTCAGTTTATGTGCATCTTGGAGATAGTTATAACTCCTGCACAGGATGTCAAACTCGAAAAGAAAGGCATCCGGGTCCTCACTATTTTTCCCATGGAAGGTTGGTAGTGCTGAAAGTGGAATATTTTTCATGGTGACATTCTGGACTAAGTCCAAAATAGAAAATCCAAAGGTGGTTTCTTGTGGTAGCTCATTCTCTGCTTGTTCTTCCCCTTCAGTTTCAATATGAAGTTCCTCGTGTAAGTCTCTCCCTCTTTCTCCCATGGTAAAATGACTGACAAGAATTGTATAAACAATCCTGTCTTTCTTTGGTGAGGGTGTAAAATCCCACCTTTCTGGATTCTTTTTGCCATAAGTGTTATCTCCTATTGGTCTTTTTGAGGATCTTATGGCCTTTGATGTCACAGCTGTAGTTTTTATCTGTGAAATTACAGAGTTAGGGTTCCTGAGAAGGTTGTGTATTTTCTCTGGATCAACTGTGTCATCCAGGGTTGGATCACCAAGATTTTGAGTTCCCTGATGTATGGTGTTTCCTGGTTCTAGGATTTGTTCTACAGTTTCCTCAGCCATAATTTTGAGCCTCAGTTTCTATTGCTCTTTGGGTGGAGGTTTCTTCTTCTTTTTGTGGTTTTATATTTTTCCTAAATCTACCTTTAGGATCTCTATTTCTCATGAAATCATATTAAAAAATAAAAGAACTAAGATTGAGTTTCAGAGTACCTATGATACCTGATATGTCGGTTTTCACCCTTTTTGTTTCCACAACTGCTCTTACTATCAACCTGCTAACACACCAAACCAAACTAAGTGCATTATAAAACTAATCAAAACAACTAACTTTTTACCTTTTAAACAACTCCCCGACAACGACGCCAAAAATGTCAGGCTACTAAATTGAAGCTTTAATTGACCTGAAACACTAAATTGTCAATTGGTAAACTTCGAGCTGATACACAATATGTGCAGGCAAGCGTCTAGTCGTTATCTGAATGCTATCCTAAGAAGAAAACACACACCTATTCTAAGAACTTGAATTTTAATAACTAACTTGAAACTGAGCATTTCCTATTTAGTCATAAACAGAAAAAAAATAGTCTTGTACTCAAATGTTGGTGCTGCTATTTCTATCCAAAAGTGTGGTTCCACAAGATTACTTTACCTCTATGCCCAATCATCTACCATCATCATTTCTGTTTAAGTCAGGACACACAGAGTATTGTCGAAAATGCATTCATTCTGAGCAGCAAAAATCAATCTAATTCTTGTCTACAGGAAAATAGAGTACTATCCTAACTACTGGTACTAGGAGCTCCTTTCGTTCTAACTGTAATCTAACTATTCTAAGCAGGCAAGGTAACTACTGTCTAACAAAGAAAAATGCATGCTAATTCTGAGTTATATTCGAATTGAAAATGAAAAAAATAAACAATACCACGTTCGTACTCTTAAACCCTACAGCCATCAATCATGTGTTTTATATTCACCAACGTAAAAGATAACAGTTTGTGGGAGATGATTCTGTTGGAGAACGATATGATTCTGGAGCAACCAAATTGATTACACACCATGAGCTGCAGATATACCATTCATGTAAACAAATGCAAATGTGCTAAAACAACTAAATCTGCAAGCGTAAGCTACCTCGTATGCAAGTCCTAAAGCACGGAAATGGATTAAATCTATGACAGCATAAAACTAAATCTATTGAAAAATAGAGTAGCAACTTGCACCGGTTTGGCGGGCCCAACCAAATGGCACAAACGTTGTAAGTGGTAACCAAAGCCGACTATAACATTCTATACGATCACTGTGTAAACTTTGTGCTTCATTAACTCAGGAAAGAAATACTCAAATCATAAGACAGTCGGGTACCATAACACAACAGTAGTCTATATTCAAAACATAGGTTCACAGCATAACATAGTCCAACATAATCTAACCCGTTCTCAGAAGTGATCCCGGGTTTATATATCAATCCTTCTGTCTATAACAGTCGAAAATAAAGGTATGTAAAACAAACGGATCCCCGATCCGAGAACAGTTCTTGAAATCAAATTGAAACGTACTTCACAGCTTCGTGACACGTAGTGTCACGAAGTGTGAACGATGAGGAATAATCGATCCAGTTTTATCATTGGCTTTCAAGCATCCTGTGGTGATGACTCCAGCTGTCATGTGAGCTCTCTGCCTCCCATTCAAACCATAACGCACACCATAACACGTAGATCTTGAGCGGCCCCATTGGTACCTCCATGGGTACGAGTTGGTACCTGGTACCGGCATCCTGTTCCAAAAATAGAAGTGGTACCTAATCCAAGCGATATTAGTTCCAATACCAATTTAAAGCATTAAAGTGCATACAAATAGCTTGAAATTCAAAGATACCTTAGGTGACCCCTTTGAATGGTAGGGAGATGTTAATTATGTCAAAATGAGGCCAAAAGGGTGGTACTGGCATATAAATGGAGGTCTGTGGTATATAATATAGGCAAAGAGCATGGTCAAAACTGGGGACCAACAATTATCGCAAGTTCGTTAAGAACTACGGAAAGATTGTAGCACCACTCACGGCTCTCCTAAAAAAGAACTCTTTCACTTGGACTCCAACAGCTGCTCAAGATTTTCAAACCTTGAAGACGACCATGTGCACCACTCCAGTTCTGGCCCTTCCCGACTTCACAAATACCTTTGTGTTGGAATGTGACACCTCAGGGAAAGGAATCGACGCTATCCTTATGCAAGAGGGTCGACCTTTTGCCTTCACTAGCAAGCAATTGTCTGAAAGGAATTTGGGCAAACACATTTATGAAAAATAAATGTTGGCGATTCTGCATGCCATTGAGTTGTGGCGTCCTTATCTCTTGGGGCAATGCTTCCAAATTTAGACCGACCATCAAAGCCTCAAGTACTTTTTGGAACAACACATTTCCTTCCAGGGAAAAAAATGGGTGACTAAGCTCTTTGGATATTATTATGAGATCATTTACAAGAAGGGAAAAGACAATGTCATGGCAGATGCACTGTCCCGAAAATATGAAAACGAAGGATCCCTTTTTTCTCTTTCCTTCATTGTACCCGATTGGCTCCAAGTTGTGCGCCAGGAATGGCTTCAAGATCCCAAAATTTCACATCTGATCCAACAACTGCAGAACAAGGCTCCAGCTCCCCTAGGGTACTCTTGGCTCCAGGATGATCTTCGATACAAAGGCTGCTTATATTTAAGTAAACAATCCAAGCTCAAATCCACGGTGCTTTCTAGGCTTCATGCTACACCCATAGCAGGGCACTCAGGGTTCACCAAAACATATGACCGAGTCAAACGTTCTTTTTTTTGGGATGGTATGAAACAGGAAATCCATAAGTTTATCGTTGAATGCGAGGTGTGTCAACGCAACAAGGGAGAAATATTCAAATCTCCAGGAACCCTCCAACCCCTTCCGATTCCCCCTTCTATTTGGAAGGATATCTCTATGGAATTTATTACAGGCTTACCCAAATTGGGGAATGAATCAGTCATAATGGTGGTGGTGGATTGCCTTTCCAAGTATTCTCATTTTTGCGCTCTTCACCACCCATTTAATGCATCCACGGTGGCTCAAATTTTCATGGACCAGGTCTTCAATCTTCATGGCATGTCGCACTCTATTGTTTATGATAGAGACCCAACTTTCACAAGCAATTTTTGGCAAGAACTTTTTAAGCTACAAGGCACACAATTTAATCTCAGCTCAACTTATCATCCCCAGACGAATGGTCAAACAGAAGTTGTCAACACGTGTTTGGAAACATATCTAAGGTGCTTTGCCTCTGAAAAACAACACCAGTGGGCTCAATGGTTACCTCTCGTCGAATGGTGGTACAACACTACATACCATACAACCACTCGCATGACTCCTTTTGAAGCGGTATATGGACATAAGCCACCTTCAGTGCTCTCATACTTACCGAGTACCTCGAAGGTCTAGGCGGTTGACCAAACACTTACAGTTCGAGAGAATATCCTTCATACCCTTAAAGAGAACTTGGTCATGGCACATAATAGAATGAAGCAGCAAGCAAATCAAGGTCGCTCTGAATGTCAATTTGTAGAAGGGGATCAGGTGTTTCTGAGACTACAACCATATAAGCAAACTTCGCTCAAGGCCGAGCATTGTTAGAATCTAGCACCCAAATTTTATGGCCCTTACACAGTTCTCAAGCATGTGCAACAAGTCGCATATCAGTTAGCTCTGCCCAGTTAGTCGAAGCTACATCCTGTTTTTCATGTTTCATGATTGAAGAAGGTGATTGGAACCAGGTGCCAAATTCAAACCAACCTTCCAGAGTTAGCTGAAGAAGTATCCATTTGGCTACAGCCAGAAGCAATTTTGGACCAGCGTGAGCGTCGCCTGCGTCAGAGAACCATCAAGGAAATGCTAGTACAGTGGAAAGATATGACTTTAGCATATGCCACTTGGGAACCAGCTACCATTCTGCAGCAGTTTCCACACCTCAAACCTTGAGGACAAGGCTGTTTTTAAGGGGGCAGACATGTTAAGGTCCTAACCCGCACATAGGTAGATCAATGTATTCAGATGTAATAAAGGTCAATATTAGTAAGGCCTTTCAATAAAATAGAATAAGGTGGATGTAAGAAGACCTAATAGAAGATTCTGCTTCTAGAAGGATCTTCCTCTAGATGCTTCTCTTAATAGACATATTTAGTATAAATAAGGGTTGAGGGTATGAAAACCCTAGCTTGGAGATTATTGTAACAGAGCATTGCTCGATTGGAGGTTTCCCCCTTGAAGAGGCCTGTGAACATTGCTTTCTGAATCAAAGTGCTATTTCTATTGCTATTCTTATATCATTTTTGTGTTATTGTGAAGATTATGCTGGATATTTTACGGTTATTCTGCCATTTCTAGCATTTTATTTATGTATTGCATATTTTATATATCTGGTATCTTGCACTCTAAATGCTAGTTTCCAAAACCTTTTCTTGGAGAAGACCCATTTTGAATTATAGCAAGCATATGGATGATAAGCTAGGAGTCTCCTTTGACAATGAGCTTGGAAGAATTATGAGAGCGAGCTATCTGCAACCCTTGGAGAATATCCCAGAGTTTAGTCACATTTCTTAATTTGATTCCTATATATCCTGATAAGAGCATAAGGATATTACCATATGCATCTCTGAAGACCCCACCATAACTAGTTGATTCAAGGTTTCCTTTCAAGGCTCCATAAAAGTTGAGTTTAGGAGGGGACCAAGAAAAGGGAGAAGAGACATGAGAGGGGTGAGGGGGACATGGGAATGAATGGATAGGGAAGGTAAGTGAATCCATATGGAAAGAAGGAGATGTTCTCTATCAGTTCATTTAAGAGCTTCAACATCCCATTTTCCAGAGTGAACTATTTCGAGGATGTTTCTCCTGATCTTATTCCAAATTGATGATATTGACGAGATATTGTCTTTAAATATATGTATGTTTCTTTCTTTCCAAATATCCCAGAGAACAAATATAGGGAAGAGATACCAAATATGATTAAGGATTGGGTTTTCAAAGCCTTGAGATATCCTAGAGGAGATAGACATTTAGACCGAATTCACACAATGATCACATTGGTGGAACGAGAGGGTCTCCTGATACCAAAGGGAATTGAAGAATGAACAATAATTAAGGATATTATCAATGGATTCATAAACTTGGTGGAACGTGACATAGATACTAGGACCCTAAATTCCTTGACAGAGGATATGACCATAGGTTAAAAAATTTCCATGGGTAATAAGCCATAAAAAGGTTGCAACTTTGGACCACATATTTTATTTCCAAACTTTGGACCATATATAATCCAAGGGGGATGTTTCATGCTTGGAAGATAAAGATTAGGATTCTTTAAGATTAAATCATCCACCAAGTCGGTAGCCCCATCATAGCTTATCCGAAAGCATAGAGAATTTGATTTTTTCGTTAAAAATCTCAAATTGTAAAGAGGATAAAATAGGGTGATCCTCGAGAGGGATATAGTTCGGGATAGTAGACTAAGTTAACCAATCAATCGAGACTAAGTCTAGTTTCTACCATCGATAGACCTTGCTTCCCTATTTGACTTGAAGAATACCTTTGAGGGTAACAAATTTGGGATTTCTTTGAATTTAAGGAAGATGTTTCCAGGAGTCTTCCCAGAAGAGAGTAGACCTCCCATCTCATACTTCCCAAAATATGTGAGTTTGTATTAATGGTTTATGTTTCCAATCAAAATTCTAGATTACAAGTCCAAAATTTTTCATTGTCATTTTGATGAAATCTGAAGGGTTGATGTTATTGGGATTCTATTTCTCCAAATTTCACACCAAAGTTCGCCCTTGGATTGAAGCCAGTGACACCAGGTTTTATCCCCAAGGATGTTATTGAGGAGTTCAATATCTCTCCACCCCAAGCCTCATTTTATCTTGGGAAGAAAGAGAGTGTTCCAAGTGACCAATGCCCATTTCCTGGTAGAATTAGTGCCCTGCCACAAAAAATTTCATTGAAGAGGCATGGAAACCTTAAGAATGTTTTTAGTGGTGGAAAGAGCCGAGAAAATATATAGTAGAATATATTTAAGGATCGATTTGAGAAGGATGAGATGACTAGCTATATTAAGGGAGTGGAAGGTCCAACCGTAAATATTTTTACCAAGCCAGGAAAGGGAGAACCCAAGGATATGAGACACATGAAATTGAACAAACAAGGGTGTGTTGAAGGAGAAATTTTGATATTTGAGATGGTTGATGGAGGTGGCCAAAGCCTCCATGAAGTCATCCAAAACCCTTTTTAAGGCTTTTTCTTCCATATCCGAGAGAAATCCCATCAACATGGTGTCATCAACAAACTAATTATGAGAGAGGGGAGATTCATAGTTATGGTGAGAGAGGCTCGATATAATATGAGAGGGAACAATAGATTTAAGAATTTGACCTAGATATTTAGCCATAAGAATAAAGATAAAGGGAGAAAGGGGATCACCTTGATGGATGCCTATGGAAGGAAAAAATTGGGGTGAGAGGGAACCATTAATCAATAAGGAAAATAAGGCCGTTGAGATAAGTATCATCATCCATTTGACCCAGGAAGGATGGAGTTTAAAGGCTGGTAGAACATCGTTGATGTATTTCGAGTTGATCTTGTCAAAATATTTAGACTTGTCAATTTTGATCAAGATTCCTAGAGATTTAGTGGATTTTATCGAATGAAACACCTCATGGGAAAGAATAATGTTTTCAAGGATCTCACAACCTTCCACATAGCTAGAGTATTAACGGGTGACCAAAAGAGGGATGAGAGGTTTGAGTTGGGAGGAGATGAATTTAGTTATAATTTTGTAGATGACATTACACAAGGCTATGGGTCAAAATTGTTTAGGTCTAGTCACTTTCTCCCTCTTATGGATCAAATTCAGAAAAGTGGCATTGAGAGAAGGGAGGACACTTGATATTATTTATGATTCAATAACAAGATCCCAAACATCTTGCTTGATAGTGGGCCAACAATGGTGGAAGCAATATGAGGTGAATCCATCTAGACATGGTGAATTTTCGAGAGCCATATTCATGACCATGAATTCAACTTATGATAGGGAAATGGGGTGCATCATGTAGGCATTGTGATCAACAGTGATCAATTTAGGAATGTGTCAGGTAATAGAATGGATAATAGTTGATCTATTGGGTTGGGGCTCAATTAATAGAGTTTGGAAGAAAGAGACTAACTCATGCTCAATATCATGATGAGAAGTGAGTTTGTTACCTTGATATGAAGTTAATTTGTTGATGTGAATGGAGTGTCGATGTAGGACCATCGATCGATGAGATAAATTAGTTTTATGCTCTCCTTGAGTCATTGAACCCTGGATTTTTCCCTCCATAAGTTTTCCTCCGGATGTCACCTTTCCTCTATCTAGGAAGATATCTCATTCTCTTTTTTGGAGAGATCCTCCAACCATCCATGATGGATTATTTGTTGTTGGAGGTTAATCATATGAGATTCCATTTGTTTCCCTGCTTGAAAGATGTTTCCAAATACCAATTTTTTACCAAGATTTAAGATGTTTCTTGATGTTATTTAGATAGTGATAGAAGTGAAACATTAAAGAACCTTGTGCCACATTAGTTTTATCCCACCATTTATGAATGTTCTTATGAAAATATGGGTGGAAGAGCCAAAACTTTTCAAATATAAAAGGCCTCTTAAGAGGAGTGCTCTAAACATCAATATTGAGACAGATAGGCCAATGGTATGAACCTGTTGCTGGGAGGATACTGGCCTCCATTTGGAGTCTTGAGAGCATGAGAGATTCAAAGACTAGGAATCTATCAAGTCGACATGCAATTTGTTGGGATCCACCTCTTCGATTGTTCCAAGTGTGCATACCATTTGATGATTTCAATGCCAATCAATATTTGGTTATGAATGAAGGTATTGAATGTGAAATTATCAATATCTAGCCCGTGTATCCCTCCTTTCTTTTATGCAAGGAAGGAGATAAATTTGAATTCCCCAACTAAGATTTAAAATTAGTGTTCAATAAAGTTAGTAATGTTTTGCATTGTTTGCAGGAAGTCTTATTATTTGTTGAGCTATTGTGGTCCATAGAAATTAGTGATAAAGCATGTGGCTTCCAAGTCTATTGGTATGATTGAGTTGTGACACTTCTTGCAATAGCAAAGAAAAATTCCAAAAGGACCGTGACTCGATTCAAAAGGATTACAAGCCCCTCTGCAAATTCTCTGGACTCCAAAGAAACAAATTTTCCATTCTTCCATATTTTAGAAAGAATATTAGCCAAAGTTGAAACAAAGAATTTTGTTTCTTGTAGCATAAAAATTTCAAGAAATTCCATACGTACCTTATTGTGCAATAGCCTTTGCTTTATCTTACCATTTATTCCTCAAATGTTCTAGAAAATAATTTTCATTGAAAATTTGGGGAGGGAGAGGGCTGGTAAGTATATGTGATCAATGCATTTTGGCCAAACTTGACCAAGATATCCCCAATTTCTTGTAGAAGTTGCAAATTATATTTGCATCCTATGCACTTATCATCTCTAGGGTTCTTATTGGGAAGATTCAATTTGTTGGTATGAACTCCAAGCATGGGGTTGGATCCTTGTGATAGATTGGGGCCAACAAGATCCTTCTTGCTTTTGCTGAGAGTTTGATGTACATGTTGAATGTGTTCATGTGGGATCATCTTCATGTCATTCTTATGACATGTGTCCAAAATACCCTGTAGATCAATTCCTTCCAATTCCATATCATTTGGATCAAAGTTAGTGACCTCTTCCTCTTCAGGATTCATGCTCACATCTTCCAAGGGTGAGTGATCAATAGGGATATCAAAGGTTTTTGGCCTTTTGGGTTCATCAGGGTTAGGGAAAGGATCAAAAGGTTTGAAGGATTTAGGGTTTCTATGAGAGGGATTGAGAATATGGTCAGAAGGAGGATCCTCAAGGATATATCCAAGGATTTCATATCTATTTTTGGTTGAGGGAGATTTGGAAGGGCTATAGGGAGTGGGATTTCTCCCAGATTGACGTTTATTGACAGTCTTGGTGAAACCCTCCTCATTGATCCAAAAATGAAGGTATTACTAATAAATTGCAAGTTAGTTTAATGTAATTTGTGCATCAGATCAATAAGAATGCGAAATACATAAACTCATCAACTTATTCCAAAAATATTAACTGTGACTTTTACTTGATGCTCATTAATGATTAAAGAGATAATCCATGATAACCATGTTGTAAATGAAGAGAAGAGAACAAAAAAATAGAAAGAGAAAAAGATACAAGAACTTGTTTACGGAGTTCACCAATCGTTGGCTACGTCTCCGAGCCCGCTTCCAAGTGGAGGACCTCTTTATTGCTCTTTAAAATGCTCAAATTTCTCTTACATAGGCTCTTTGTTGTACATTACATGCTTCAGATTTATTGTGCAAGACCTCCTTGCTTAGATTCATGCATGCATCATCGGATTTCTCTCAAAAACATGGCAAAAATGCCTCTCAGAACATGAGAAAAGGCCAAAAAATTACAAGTTTCTCCTTCAAATCCCTGCATCAAAAGTTGTCCTCCAAGCTTCAAAAAGCCTAGTTTTTATAGTTTTCATGCTCAGATGAGGAATCCCAACTTCCCCCAAGAATATGGCCTCTTTTGGGGATCAAATCCCCCTCCAAATGGCCAAGATATCCTTAAAAAAAACACTTTCTGGTCATAATATCAGGCTAAAATCAACAGTATATAGTTAAAAACCCAATTTTATATAAAAATACACAGTATAGCCCCCTTGGGCTGGGTGTAGGCCCTCTTTACATGGTCATATGCACTTCATATGGCCAAGTGCCATCCCTTTGGGCTGTGTGCTAGGCTTGAATAGGCTCCAACTCTTGGCTACATGGTGCGTTCCATGGAACCTTCGGCCTAATAAAGAATGCACATTGTATTAAGCCCCCAAATTTGGGCACTTGGATAAGGTCACAACCCCCTGAATCTTGTGGTTAGGTGCTGGAATCATGGCCTTAATCCATGCACTGGATATTTATTGGATATTCCGTGCCCCCGGTTATATGCGTTTTGAAAAACGACCATGGGTTGGGGCTTAGACCCAACCCCCTCCCTTTTGCGCCATAACAATATATGAAATATATATATAAAGTTGTGGGTTATGTTTAACAAGTAACATGTTTGGTGCGTTGGTAAAAGGACCTTTCCTCAAAGTGCTTGGGCTCTGATATCAGTCGTGTGTTCAAAACCCATAGACCCCCAAAAGTTTTGGAACCTATCACTTCGACCGTTGACTTGGTGCCACGTGGCACCACCACATTTGCCCAAATATTGACAAGTGTCACTTTTCCATTGGTTCAAGTCTTCACCATCTACCCAGTCACTTGTTTCCACTTGTCTCTACCACATCATCATGATGAGGTGTCTTTGGTGTTGTCATGCTGACATCATTGACTTTTTTCCAGTTTGACCTTTGACTTTTTAGTTGTTTGAGAATCTAATCAGAGTGTGATAACTCTCGCATATGGTGCCCATTTGAGAAAGTAATTATATGGCCGGAATCAGCGCGATGAGTTGGTCGCAATGGAATTGGTTTCAATCCATTATGAGAACTTTCATTTTGAGAATTTTCTAAGCCTAGGGAGCTTCCTAGATCATTCCTCCCCACTTTGGAAGCTTTTGGACCACCAAAAGTCTTCTTTTACTCAGGTAATAAGTGAGGGTACTACCTCCCCACTTATCCGGTATCATCCATCCTCTCTGCTTGGACAATAATCACCTGACCAATCACAACAAACATGAAAACTGAGATAACATTGTTTATCAAAGTAATCATCCCATCAATCACACAATCATCTACATTCTTTGTCGCATTGTGCAGCCATACATCACTGAATAGCAGCAAACTAAACAACAATACTAAGTATGCAAATGAAAATGACAAAACATGCTTCCCCTTCTGCACAGGGATAGTAACCAAAGTATGCAGCTAAACCTCATGATATACCTCTGGTGACACTTCATGACTGTTAGAAACATATGGAATCATCTCATGTTTAGCAGCATTAACTTCCTGTTTTGTTATAGACATAAGTGTTAAAAAATTTCTTGCATTTACCATTCTTTTTAACTGCCCTGTAGCTGCAAAAGATCTATCATTTTTCATGCGATGAGCACGAACAATGTACTCTTTCCCATCTTTCTTGAAGCAATATTTATTGTCCTCCCTGTAGAATATGTCTTTCCTATCATAAAGTTATGGGCTTCCCTATACAATTCCACATATGTCCAGTGGAACTATATCAAGCTCTACTTCATCAACATAATTAGAAGTGATTGCAAACTTGATTTTACATTGCTTGGTTACTTGCAAATTATTATCACCACATATCCATCCCAATGGATATGGTTTAGGATGTGAC
>ML822532.1:42988-60442 GCA_009831015.1 Picea engelmannii | reverse complement strand
TTTAAAGGCTGGTAGAACATCGTTGATGTATTTCGAGTTGATCTTGTCAAAATATTTAGACTTGTCAATTTTGATCAAGATTCCTAGAGATTTAGTGGATTTTATCGAATGAAACACCTCATGGGAAAGAATAATGTTTTCAAGGATCTCACAACCTTCCACATAGCTAGAGTATTAACGGGTGACCAAAAGAGGGATGAGAGGTTTGAGTTGGGAGGAGATGAATTTAGTTATAATTTTGTAGATGACATTACACAAGGCTATGGGTCAAAATTGTTTAGGTCTAGTCACTTTCTCCCTCTTATGGATCAAATTCAGAAAAGTGGCATTGAGAGAAGGGAGGACACTTGATATTATTTATGATTCAATAACAAGATCCCAAACATCTTGCTTGATAGTGGGCCAACAATGGTGGAAGCAATATGAGGTGAATCCATCTAGACATGGTGAATTTTCGAGAGCCATATTCATGACCATGAATTCAACTTATGATAGGGAAATGGGGTGCATCATGTAGGCATTGTGATCAACAGTGATCAATTTAGGAATGTGTCAGGTAATAGAATGGATAATAGTTGATCTATTGGGTTGGGGCTCAATTAATAGAGTTTGGAAGAAAGAGACTAACTCATGCTCAATATCATGATGAGAAGTGAGTTTGTTACCTTGATATGAAGTTAATTTGTTGATGTGAATGGAGTGTCGATGTAGGACCATCGATCGATGAGATAAATTAGTTTTATGCTCTCCTTGAGTCATTGAACCCTGGATTTTTCCCTCCATAAGTTTTCCTCCGGATGTCACCTTTCCTCTATCTAGGAAGATATCTCATTCTCTTTTTTGGAGAGATCCTCCAACCATCCATGATGGATTATTTGTTGTTGGAGGTTAATCATATGAGATTCCATTTGTTTCCCTGCTTGAAAGATGTTTCCAAATACCAATTTTTTACCAAGATTTAAGATGTTTCTTGATGTTATTTAGATAGTGATAGAAGTGAAACATTAAAGAACCTTGTGCCACATTAGTTTTATCCCACCATTTATGAATGTTCTTATGAAAATATGGGTGGAAGAGCCAAAACTTTTCAAATATAAAAGGCCTCTTAAGAGGAGTGCTCTAAACATCAATATTGAGACAGATAGGCCAATGGTATGAACCTGTTGCTGGGAGGATACTGGCCTCCATTTGGAGTCTTGAGAGCATGAGAGATTCAAAGACTAGGAATCTATCAAGTCGACATGCAATTTGTTGGGATCCACCTCTTCGATTGTTCCAAGTGTGCATACCATTTGATGATTTCAATGCCAATCAATATTTGGTTATGAATGAAGGTATTGAATGTGAAATTATCAATATCTAGCCCGTGTATCCCTCCTTTCTTTTATGCAAGGAAGGAGATAAATTTGAATTCCCCAACTAAGATTTAAAATTAGTGTTCAATAAAGTTAGTAATGTTTTGCATTGTTTGCAGGAAGTCTTATTATTTGTTGAGCTATTGTGGTCCATAGAAATTAGTGATAAAGCATGTGGCTTCCAAGTCTATTGGTATGATTGAGTTGTGACACTTCTTGCAATAGCAAAGAAAAATTCCAAAAGGACCGTGACTCGATTCAAAAGGATTACAAGCCCCTCTGCAAATTCTCTGGACTCCAAAGAAACAAATTTTCCATTCTTCCATATTTTAGAAAGAATATTAGCCAAAGTTGAAACAAAGAATTTTGTTTCTTGTAGCATAAAAATTTCAAGAAATTCCATACGTACCTTATTGTGCAATAGCCTTTGCTTTATCTTACCATTTATTCCTCAAATGTTCTAGAAAATAATTTTCATTGAAAATTTGGGGAGGGAGAGGGCTGGTAAGTATATGTGATCAATGCATTTTGGCCAAACTTGACCAAGATATCCCCAATTTCTTGTAGAAGTTGCAAATTATATTTGCATCCTATGCACTTATCATCTCTAGGGTTCTTATTGGGAAGATTCAATTTGTTGGTATGAACTCCAAGCATGGGGTTGGATCCTTGTGATAGATTGGGGCCAACAAGATCCTTCTTGCTTTTGCTGAGAGTTTGATGTACATGTTGAATGTGTTCATGTGGGATCATCTTCATGTCATTCTTATGACATGTGTCCAAAATACCCTGTAGATCAATTCCTTCCAATTCCATATCATTTGGATCAAAGTTAGTGACCTCTTCCTCTTCAGGATTCATGCTCACATCTTCCAAGGGTGAGTGATCAATAGGGATATCAAAGGTTTTTGGCCTTTTGGGTTCATCAGGGTTAGGGAAAGGATCAAAAGGTTTGAAGGATTTAGGGTTTCTATGAGAGGGATTGAGAATATGGTCAGAAGGAGGATCCTCAAGGATATATCCAAGGATTTCATATCTATTTTTGGTTGAGGGAGATTTGGAAGGGCTATAGGGAGTGGGATTTCTCCCAGATTGACGTTTATTGACAGTCTTGGTGAAACCCTCCTCATTGATCCAAAAATGAAGGTATTACTAATAAATTGCAAGTTAGTTTAATGTAATTTGTGCATCAGATCAATAAGAATGCGAAATACATAAACTCATCAACTTATTCCAAAAATATTAACTGTGACTTTTACTTGATGCTCATTAATGATTAAAGAGATAATCCATGATAACCATGTTGTAAATGAAGAGAAGAGAACAAAAAAATAGAAAGAGAAAAAGATACAAGAACTTGTTTACGGAGTTCACCAATCGTTGGCTACGTCTCCGAGCCCGCTTCCAAGTGGAGGACCTCTTTATTGCTCTTTAAAATGCTCAAATTTCTCTTACATAGGCTCTTTGTTGTACATTACATGCTTCAGATTTATTGTGCAAGACCTCCTTGCTTAGATTCATGCATGCATCATCGGATTTCTCTCAAAAACATGGCAAAAATGCCTCTCAGAACATGAGAAAAGGCCAAAAAATTACAAGTTTCTCCTTCAAATCCCTGCATCAAAAGTTGTCCTCCAAGCTTCAAAAAGCCTAGTTTTTATAGTTTTCATGCTCAGATGAGGAATCCCAACTTCCCCCAAGAATATGGCCTCTTTTGGGGATCAAATCCCCCTCCAAATGGCCAAGATATCCTTAAAAAAAACACTTTCTGGTCATAATATCAGGCTAAAATCAACAGTATATAGTTAAAAACCCAATTTTATATAAAAATACACAGTATAGCCCCCTTGGGCTGGGTGTAGGCCCTCTTTACATGGTCATATGCACTTCATATGGCCAAGTGCCATCCCTTTGGGCTGTGTGCTAGGCTTGAATAGGCTCCAACTCTTGGCTACATGGTGCGTTCCATGGAACCTTCGGCCTAATAAAGAATGCACATTGTATTAAGCCCCCAAATTTGGGCACTTGGATAAGGTCACAACCCCCTGAATCTTGTGGTTAGGTGCTGGAATCATGGCCTTAATCCATGCACTGGATATTTATTGGATATTCCGTGCCCCCGGTTATATGCGTTTTGAAAAACGACCATGGGTTGGGGCTTAGACCCAACCCCCTCCCTTTTGCGCCATAACAATATATGAAATATATATATAAAGTTGTGGGTTATGTTTAACAAGTAACATGTTTGGTGCGTTGGTAAAAGGACCTTTCCTCAAAGTGCTTGGGCTCTGATATCAGTCGTGTGTTCAAAACCCATAGACCCCCAAAAGTTTTGGAACCTATCACTTCGACCGTTGACTTGGTGCCACGTGGCACCACCACATTTGCCCAAATATTGACAAGTGTCACTTTTCCATTGGTTCAAGTCTTCACCATCTACCCAGTCACTTGTTTCCACTTGTCTCTACCACATCATCATGATGAGGTGTCTTTGGTGTTGTCATGCTGACATCATTGACTTTTTTCCAGTTTGACCTTTGACTTTTTAGTTGTTTGAGAATCTAATCAGAGTGTGATAACTCTCGCATATGGTGCCCATTTGAGAAAGTAATTATATGGCCGGAATCAGCGCGATGAGTTGGTCGCAATGGAATTGGTTTCAATCCATTATGAGAACTTTCATTTTGAGAATTTTCTAAGCCTAGGGAGCTTCCTAGATCATTCCTCCCCACTTTGGAAGCTTTTGGACCACCAAAAGTCTTCTTTTACTCAGGTAATAAGTGAGGGTACTACCTCCCCACTTATCCGGTATCATCCATCCTCTCTGCTTGGACAATAATCACCTGACCAATCACAACAAACATGAAAACTGAGATAACATTGTTTATCAAAGTAATCATCCCATCAATCACACAATCATCTACATTCTTTGTCGCATTGTGCAGCCATACATCACTGAATAGCAGCAAACTAAACAACAATACTAAGTATGCAAATGAAAATGACAAAACATGCTTCCCCTTCTGCACAGGGATAGTAACCAAAGTATGCAGCTAAACCTCATGATATACCTCTGGTGACACTTCATGACTGTTAGAAACATATGGAATCATCTCATGTTTAGCAGCATTAACTTCCTGTTTTGTTATAGACATAAGTGTTAAAAAATTTCTTGCATTTACCATTCTTTTTAACTGCCCTGTAGCTGCAAAAGATCTATCATTTTTCATGCGATGAGCACGAACAATGTACTCTTTCCCATCTTTCTTGAAGCAATATTTATTGTCCTCCCTGTAGAATATGTCTTTCCTATCATAAAGTTATGGGCTTCCCTATACAATTCCACATATGTCCAGTGGAACTATATCAAGCTCTACTTCATCAACATAATTAGAAGTGATTGCAAACTTGATTTTACATTGCTTGGTTACTTGCAAATTATTATCACCACATATCCATCCCAATGGATATGGTTTAGGATGTGACCTAGTTTCAAGTCCCAAGTTATTTACAACCTCTTCACTGATTAGATTGGCTTGTGATCCACTGTCTACAAGAGTATCAACTTTAACATTATGTGTGATAACCCTTATGTCGAAAAGTTCATTCCTTTTACACTCATCATTTACAACAACTGATTTAGAAGAGCTAGTACTTGCAACATAATTTATACCTCGGATTCCCATAGCTACAACCTGTGTCTCATCACCGGAATCTGATCCAAGATCCACTTGAATTGTTGAAGTTGTGGTATTCTTCCTTCGCTGATTGACATACTTATTTGGCTTCAAGTCAAGATGTAAGACCCAACAACGATCTTCATCATGACCTACTTTCTTGCAATGCTTGCAAGTAGGATTCTCCTTTCTTGTTGTGGATGTCTTCTTCTCTTTCTCTTTCCTTTTCCATGCATTCTTTCTTTGCCAAGTATCTGTAGAAACACTATCACCAACATTCCCTTTACTTGATTCAATGTGAATGGCTTGTACACATACTTCATCAAAGCTAGAAGGATTTAGCATAAGAATAGTGTGCTTGAGATAAGAATGTAAACCACAAATATATTTTAGGAGTGTCTCTTGTGTATATAAAGGAATACCCAAATTTAAAGCTTTCTTACTAAATATCAAAGTATATTCTTGTAAACTTTGACCTTTAACTTGACTTAAACTTTTCCAATTCATCATTTCTTATTGCATGTATGCTAATGGATAGAACTATTGCTTCAATGCAATTATAAAGTCATTCCAGGAAGAGATTGTTTTACCGTTTTTATTGAGATCATCCTTAGTTTTTCTTTCCCACCATATTAGAGCTGTGCCTCCCAACTTGAGACTTGCAAGTTGGATCTTTGTTTCATCATCAACAATCCTTTGTATCCTGAAATATACTTCTAACTGTCTCACCCAATTATCTAGTTTTTTTGCATCTAATTCACCATCATAAGTGGGTAATTGAAACTTTACATCTAATTTTAATAAAGGCATATCAGAAGAATGATGAGTTTTCTTAGGTTTCTTATCCTTGGAGGGATGTACACTTGCTTCACTTGTATATGACGAAGATGAAGGAGAAGAAGGTTCTGAAGGTCCACCACCTCCAACTCCTCCTTATGCTCTTACTGAAGATTCACCTTCTTCAATCTTTGGATTCCTTCATTGACCTCTTTCATGGTAAAGTTCCTCTACCATGGCTTTCATCAATTGAAATGCCTCAAATAAATCATCCTTGGATGCATAAGGACCTAGCTTCCTTGGTGAAGGCATCTCTTGTTTAAGCGGTCTCCTTTGAATCTCGGTGTTAAGAGCCTCAAGTTGGCCTTCTCGTCGATTGAGTTTTGCTCTGGTGAGCATCCAATGCTTGCAATTCCTATCAAACATTCAAAAACAAATGCTATGATACCATAAAATTGATCCAAAAATGGAGTTATTATTGATAAATTGCAAGTTAGTTTAATGTACTTTATGCATCGGATCGATAAGAATGCAAAATACATAAAATCATTAACTTATTGCGGAAATATTAACTGTGAATTTTACTTGATGCTCATTAATGATGAAAGAGATTATCCATTGATAGCCATGTTGTAAATGAAGAGAAGAGAACAGAAAAACAAAAAGAGAAAAAGAGACAAGAACTTGTTAACATAGTTCACCAATCGTTGGCTACGTCTCCGGGCCCGCTTCCAAGTGGAGGACCTCTTTATTTCTCTTTAAAATGCTCAAAGTTCTCTTACATAGGCTCTTTGTTGTACATTACATGCTTCAGATATGTTTTTCAAGACCTCCTTGCTCAGATTCATGCATGCATCATGAAATTCCTCTCAAAAACATGGCAAAAATGCCTCTCGGAACATGAGAAAATGCCGAAAAATTACAAGTTTCTCCTTCAAATCCTTGCATCAAAAGTTGTCCTCCAAGCTTCAAAAAGAATAGATTTTATAGTTTTCATGCTCATATGAGGAAGCCCAACTTCCCCCAAGAATCTGGCCTCTTTTTGGGATCAAATCCCCCTTTAAATGGCCAAGATATCCTTAAAAAAACCACTTTCTGGTCATAATATCAGGCTAAAATCAACACTGTATAGTTAAAAACCCACTTTTATATAAAAATACATAGTATAACCCCCTTGGGCTGGGCACACACCCTCGTTACATGGTCATATGCACTTCATATGGCCAAGCACCAACCCTTTGGGCTACGCGCTAGCCTTGAATAGGTTCCAACTCCTGGCTACATGGTGTGTGCCATGGAACCTTCAGCCTAATAAAGAATGCACATTGTATTAAGCCCCCAAATTTGGGCACTTGGATAAGGTCACAGGCCCTCGAATCTTGTGGTTAGGTGCTAGAATCATGGCCCTAATCCATGTGCCGGATATTTATTGGATAGTCCGTGCCCCCAGTTATATGCGTTTTGAAAAACGACCATGGGCTGGGGCTTATATAAAGTTGTGGGTTATGTTTAACAAGTAACATGTTTGGCGCGTTGGTAAAAGGACCTTTCCTCAAAGTTCTTGGGCTCTGCTATTGGTTGTGGGTTCAAAACCCATAGACTCAAAATGTTTTTTGAACCTATCACTTCAACCATTGACTTGGTGCCATGTGGTTGCCCATGCTTAGCCCACGTGGTACCACCACATTTGCCCGAATATTGACAAGTGTCACTCTGCCTATTTTTCCAAGTCTGCACCATTCGCCTAGTCACCTGTTACCACTTGTCTCTGCCACATCATGATCATGAGGTGTCTTTGGTGATGTCATGTTGATGTCAGCATTGACTTTTTTTCCAGTTTGACCTTTGACTTTTTAGTTGTTTGAGAATCTGATCAGAGTGCGATAAATATCGCATACGAAGCCCATTTGAGAAAGTAATTATATGGACGGAATCAATGCGACGAGATGGTAACAATGGAATTGGTTTCAATCCTTTCTGAGAGTTTTCATTTTTTAGCATTTTCTGAGCCTGGGGAGCCTCCTAGATCACTCATGTTTTTCAGCTTCAAGTTTAGATGACTTAGGAGAGTTAAGAATATGAAAATATCTAAAGACATTACCATGGTCATGACACCACTGACAATGTGTTGACGGGTCAAAATTCTCTCAACAATATCAATGGGTACTCCCTGATACACAGTCCCAACTAGACTATACACTGTTTGGATTAGGAGACCCATCCAAAATTTGGCCTGGTTACCATTGCTACTATATTTCAGGGGTTTTTGTTGGTTGCAGACCAGCTTGCCTATGAGGGTGGAAGATGAGTGGATATGCAATGTAAAGATGTAGATGCAGCCTATGTATGAAATGCAAGCTAAATTAACACTAACCTACTTTAATCTATCCTAGCTAGGAGCATACTAAAGTGACCAGTGAGATGTAAAATGAAACCAAATCCTACACGACTTCTACACATATAACTGAGATAAAAGAGAAAGATCATAAAAAGTGTATAGAAATACGTATAACCAGAGTAGTCTATATTACAATAATACATACATTAACAACTCACAAATCTCAAGGAATTAAGATATTTAAAGAAATACTCTAAACAAAAGAATAACACAGATTGTATGAGAGTTAGTCCATAACAACATAGCATTCTTATAGTCCATAGGAACAATGTCCATCTTCACCATAATTAGTTCTCATCTCATGTATGTTCATATACAATAATTCCTTCTATAACAACTGGCCCTGAAGGCTTCTCAATATTCATTAACAAAGTATAAGTCCTTGAATAAGTTCTTGAGTCTACACATTGCTTGAAAAGCCAAAAACGTCCCTTTAAAATAGGGTTCTATTCTAATTTATACAAATATTTAGTAACTCCTATGTGACTCTTCATCTTCTTCTTGAAGGAGAAGTTACAAAAATGGTTCACCTTCTCATTCCTAATGACGATTGAGAATGGTTAGGAAAAGGACGAACCAAAAGATAGGT
This sequence comes from Picea engelmannii, assembly GCA_009831015.1. NCBI lineage: Eukaryota > Viridiplantae > Streptophyta > Pinopsida > Pinales > Pinaceae > Picea > Picea engelmannii. The sequence goes on along the minus strand of ML822532.1, from coordinate 51,646 downwards.
ATTTTTTCCTCTTCTTATGGTTTTTTGTTGCTTAGGTAGGATGTCCAAATTATAGTTGATCATATAGTGATTCAATCATTTTGTACATCAGTTGTTATAATGTTGTGTTGATCAAAGTGATATTGTCCTCAAGAGTTGATCCAGGTGGATATTGGTGGCCACACACCTATTCCAACTAGATCCTCTTGTCCGTTTTAGTTCAATTTTTTTTTGTGTACTTCTTTGTAATTGTGGTTTCTACACTTCTAGGGCTATCTGAAGCCCTACACATCTTCCAGGTGGATACTGGTGGCCTCTCACCTAATCCAAATGACTTATTTTTTATTTTTTCATGTCAGCACATATTGTTGTACTTTCAGAGCCATTTTGGAGCCCTAAACTGTGTTTTTTTGTTTCACCACAGTCAAAATATAGACAAAGTTAGTTTTTTTTTTATCATGTAATGTATAGCTCTCTGAAATACCTTTCAAATGGGCTATCACATGCCTAAAATGAAAGTTGTATGCAAACATTATGACCCCGAGAAGTTGAGGTACCAACTTACCCATAGGGTCCCACATGACTTTTGACATTTCACCTTCTAGGGTTAGGTTTTTAACATTCATGAGTAATATAAAAAATGCCTCTGGAGCCTTATTATAGTCATTCAACTCAGACGGATGCGTGTAGCAGCCACATCTCTTCTCAGAGATAGCTACCACCATTCGAGAAAGTGTTCCAGTTCTGTAGTTTTACAGATTCAACCTATTTCATTTATTCAATAGAAGATATTGTTCACTGGATATCTATGTTGTTCTTGATATCTCTTTGTTTATTGTATTCAGTCTATTAATTAGTTTTTTCCACTCATAAATCCAGATCAGTGGTATCAGAGAATTCTTCTCTTCATTTATTTTTCTTCGTGCATGTCCCCGACAAGATCTGGGTACAAGAAGTTGGGACTCGAACCAATCGATCCATTGCAAGATTGACCACGCCAAGCCCAAAAACAACCCATGGGAGATGAAAATAAATATTATGGAGCTGGATATCCTTTTAAAAATGTTCTCGAGGAATCCCTTGCGCGATAAAGGAACGAAATGATGGACAACTTTGCATAGATCCTTCGATGGCTTCCCATAGGATAAGCATATTCATCAAGCGGCCATGCAACCCCCTTCAAGGTACATGTAAATTTTGATATTCCATTATTTGAAGGACTGATAGATGCAGATGTTGTAGATAAATGGTTGAATCTGCTCGAAGGGTATTTTTTGGTCCACAATTTTTCCAATAGGGAAAAGATTACTTTTTCACTCCTCAAGGGCATCCCCCATGTTAAGGACTAGTGGGACACTTACTCTGGGCAAAGGTCCGTCAAGAAATCTACAATTTTTTTGGTTTCCCCCACATGGGATTCCTTCCGGGATGCCATTAAAGAACAATACTACCATGTTGGAAGCTACGAGGACCAATACACCATATGGACCACCCTGTTTCAAGAAAGGGACCAAATAGTACTGAATTTCACCAATATTTTCCACACCCTGTGTACCAAAATGGGTATCAAAGACTATGAGTGATATCTGGTACTCAAATAACGCGATTGTTTGTATAGATACATCCAAACATAAATGGATTTTTTGGACATCGCCTCATTGGGTACAACTTATAGATATGCTATCAAGATCGAGCAGAAATTTAAGCAGAAGAGGTGAGAGTTTTGATTTGCAAACTCCTCACAGTCGAAGAAGGGAAAAGGTGGCCCCAACCCACACAGCAAGGGATAGAGCAGAGATGGCCATTTTCAAAAAAACTAGTCCAAGTCACAACACAAGAAGGGAAATGAGAATACGAAGAAGGACATGGGAAAATGGTGTGAGTACCATAAAATCCCTTGGAACAACACTGAAGAATATCGCTCTAGGAAGTCCTCGTGGCCGAGCTAAAAGATTCCGAGTCAAAGGCCGATTATGATTCTAAATAAAATTACAAAGGAGGGAAGAAAATCATTGATGCTGAACCCAGTGCCACTGTCGCTACCACCAAAGTTTGGCCAAGCGAACCAGAAGAACCAGAGGAAGGGGAATGCCTCTTTCACTCACAAATGTAGGTAAAGGGGGATCCGCTTCATTTCATTGTCGATATCAACAGTGAGAAGAACCTAATTTCAACAGAGGTCATCAAGTGGTTGGACCTACCAATGACACCGCACCCACAACCCTATACCATCGGTTCTCTTCTCCAAGGAAGAGATATATGTGTCATCCAACAGTGTTGTCTTCCCTACGGAATCAAGCCTTTCAAAGATGAGTTATTGTGTGATATTTCCCCTCTTGAAGTTTGTGATGTTATTTTAGGACAACCATATTTGTGGAAGCATCATGTTGTGTATAAGTCTAGACCTCGCAGTGTTATTATTACTTTGGGTAGACAATTGTAGAGGATACCAGAGGTAGAGCCGCCTACCACTATTTATTTAATCTCTGCTAAGAAATGCAGTAAGGTCATTTCACAGACCGGAAAGTTCATCTTCTTTGTGATCCATACTCATAGTAAGAAAAAGGTCACCGCCACATTTGCAACCTCTACACAGAGCCTCTCTTTGTAGTAGAGGCAAGTGGACTAGATAGTGGAAGAATACAAAGACATCTTCTCCTCATCCACCAGGGTACCGACGCACTTCCAAGTCAAGAATCCAATTGATTTGACTCCCGGTGCACCACTAGCTAATGGACCATTCTATCATCACTCGCTAATGGAAAATGAAAAAATCAGGTGTCAGATCTAGGAGCTTCTTCAAAAGGGGCACATAAGACCCAACTCCTCCCCTTGTAGAAGCCCAATTGTACTGGTTCAGAAGAAGGACGAAACTTGGCGACTCTACATTGATTACAAAGACTTAAACAAAATCATAGTCATGAACCGATACCCAAATCCCAGGATTGATGACCTTCTTGACCAACTCAAGGGTGCAAATTTATTCAAAAATATTGACCTAAAGTCTGGCTAGCACTAGGTTCCCATCGAACCAACTGATGTATGGAAGAAAACCTGTAAATCTAAAGAAGGTCTCTTCGAATGGCTAGTCATGCCCTTTGGATTAACAAATGCACCAACCACTTTCATGAGGTTGATAGATGACGTATTGAGACCCTTCACCAACTCTTTTGTGGTGGAATATTTGGATGACATCCTCATATTCAACAGAACGTGGGAGGAGCACATGCGGCATATTCAATAGTTTTTTATCACTCTACAACAACACAAGCTATATGCCAACCTGGAAAAATGCTCTTTTGGCATGAATAGGGTTGAATACTCGGGATACATTGTTGATGAGCATGGGGTACATGTTGATCCAGCTAAGATCCAAGTCATTCGTGACTGGCCAGCCCTGACAACACTAACCGAGATTTGAAGCTTCTTGGGATTGGCCAATTTCTATTGACAATTTGTGTTGGGTTTCTCTCATATTACATGGCACTCATCTAGGTGACAAAGGGGAGTGGAAGGGAAAAGTTTGTGTGGGGGAAGGAACAACATTGAGAATTCGATGATCTGAAGCATCACTTGTGCTCAACTCCAATACTCTCCTTGCCCTATCTACAACAATCGTTCTATATTGAGACTGATGCATCTAACTATGATGTAGGCATAGTTCTCACTCAACACAATCATCGGGTGGCATACCATAGTGAGACGCTCTCATATACTGTCCGGAAATACCCCACCTATGAAAAATAGATATATTCCATCGTACAAACACATATTCAATGGAAACATTACATTATGGGAAAGGAGACGATCATCCACACTGATCACAAGCCTCTGTAGTTCATAAAAACATAGGGGAAATTACAGAACGACCGCCATCAAAAGTGGTCCACCTACCTGCAACAGTTCCATCTCAACATCAAGTATAAGAAAATAATTCAAATTGTGTCGTTGACTTCTTCAGTCAACCTCCCGTGGTTTCCCTCACCACTGTGCTCCATTCCTGTGGACATGAGGCATATGAGTGGCCCCAACTTTATCAGCAAGATTCAGACTTTGCCACCACCTATCAGCTCTTGGGTACAGGCGCGACTGTCACCGATTTTCACATTCAAGAAGGAATATTAATCCATCTGGGCCATATCTATGTTCCTATAAGAGAGCACGCAAAGATGATTTGGGAATCCCACTACAATTGAATGGAAGGACATTTTGGCGTGGAGAAAAATATGGTTGTTCTTCAAAAATATTTTTATTGGCCAAAACTCTGACAGGACATCAACAAGTATATCAAATCTTGCACTTCCTGTGCCATTTCCAAGCCAGTCATCAAGAAGCAAGGCTTATACACCCCTCTTTCTACTCCCGATAAGAATTGGGAATCCATATCAATGGGTTACATGTCTGGACTTTCGTCCACCAAGCAAGGGAATGAATGCGTATTTGTGGTCGTTGATTGGTTTTCAAAGACAACCATCCTCATAGCCTTCAAGAAGAATATCACAACAATAGATACTGCCAAGAACTTCTTTGAACGAGTGTGGGTCCATTTTGGGATACAACAAACCATCATCTCCGACCAGGACAATAGGTTCCTCGACACATTTTGGTCGAGTCTCTAGTCATTGTTGGACACCAAGCTCACTAAATCCACTTCTTTCCACCCCCAAATAGACGACCAAGAAAAGATCGTCAATCAGATGATTGTGCACATCCTACGCATGTACAACACTAAGTATCCACGTACATGGGATGAGAGTCTCCCCTATGTTCAACAAAGTTACATCATGGCTCTCCATAGCTCCACCGACCATATCCCATTTCAGGTGGTGCTATGATTCCAATCCTTTGGTCCCATTGATGTTGCACTACCTCTTTCCACCACACAAACAGACTCTTCCCATGTTCAGTTTGAGACTGACAAAACCACCAGATTCATTGAGTGGATTCATCACATCCACCAACAGGTCTAGGATCTTTTGCAGAAATCCAATGCTAAGTACAAGCAGTGTCATGTTCAACATAGGGTACCACAACAGTTTCAGGTTGGAGACAAATTCTCTTTACATTTCCAGAAGGAGCATCTCACAAGGCCCCATAGGAAGCTCCACCCACTTCGCTACAGCCCTTACACTATCACCCAGGGCCAAATCCAACAAAAGTTTCTTCACCTGATGGGGGAACTCAATGCAATATAGACCATTGCCTCCTAAGGGGGTATGATTGATCCAGGTGGATATTGGTGGCCACCCACCTATTCCAACTAGATCCTCTTGTCCATTTTTGTTCAACACGTTCTTCTGTACTTCTTTGTAATTGTGGGTTATACACTTCTGGGGTTGTATGAATCCCTACACATCTTCCAGGTGGATACCGGTGGCCTCTCACCTAATCCAACTAGCTTATTTTGTATGTTTTCATGTCATCACATATTTTTGTACTTTAAGGGCCATTTTTTATCCCTAAACAATGTTTTTTTGGCTCTCCGCAGTCAAATTGTAGACAAAGTCAGAGTTTGACAATGTAATGTGTATTTCTCTGAAAGACGTCTCGAATGAGATATAACGCACTTAAAACAAAGGTCGTATGCAAAATTTATGACCCCGAGAATTTGAGGTACCAACTTACACATAAGCGCCCACATGACTTTTGGCATTTCACCTTCTAGGGTTAGGTTTTTGGATGTATAGGGTTTTGGAATTCATGAGTAATATCAAAAATTCCTCAAGAGCCTCATTGTAACCATTCTACTAAGACGTATGCGTGTAGCAACCACATCTCTTCTCAAATATAGCTACCACCATTCGAGCAAGTGTTTTAGTTCTGCAGTTTTACAGTTTAGCCTATTTCATTTATTCAATAGAATATATTGTTCACTGGATATCTGTGTTGTTCTTCATATCTCTGTGTTTATTGTATTCAGTCTATTAATTAGTTTGTTCCACTCCTAAATATGGATCAAAAGTGCCCATATCCTTTTTCGATCTCATCATGAAAGCTTGTACCATGGTATGAAGCTTTACAAGTTGTAGCAAGTGTTGATCAATGAGGTTTGTGGAGACGAAGGTAGCTTCTTCAACTACTTCCTTCCTTTGATTGGTGCTATCATGTACTACATTCACCAGTTCTTATGTTACCAAGTTCTTCCCAAGTTCATCTAATCTTGGGAGATGACCGTTCCTGATTAGTTCCAGAGAAACTTTATGGATCCTCGAGCATATTTCCATGGATTTAGTGACTTCTCTATAAACCTTTTGTCCTATCTGCTGGCAATGATCTAGCGCATATAACTATGTCTTTATCTCCTCTTTTGATGGCTAGTAAATCTCAGGTGGCACATCTATTTTCTCTTCGATCCATCTTTATATGTTTAATATTCCTTCGTGAATGGTGTTGTATTGCAACAGTTTCATTTGTCCTTGATTGTTTTTCTCAATGACTATCACAACCGCATCTTGGAAGAGGTGCAGATGGGCATACCTGTCAATGATAGCTCCTTCTAACTCATTTCTAACCTTTTCAATGTTGATTTTGAATCTTTGGAGAATCATCTCATCAATCTTTACCTATTGAAGTCTTTTCTCCAGTGCTCTGATCCTTCACTCATTTTCTTCATTTTTTCGGCATAATATTTGTATGTTTTCTATGTTGGCATTCATAAATGCAGATCTGGCCTTAGCTTTGGCATAGGGTTATTCTTTGACATCTCCTGTGAATGGGACATGGGTAACAACTGAGATAGGGGATCCTTCGGTTACTGACACTTTCTTTACTTTCTCCTGCACAATCCTACCGGTCTTACTATTATAAGTGAAGCTCCTTAGATCCAGTACTTTGCTTGGATGAAATGGCTCCTAGAGCCTGAGTCTTAAACCTCTACTTGTCAAATATGTTTCTATTCCTGCAACATATGTTTCAGGGATCTCCACCTCCATGTGATGTGTGTCATCTCTTCTGTCTTTTGTGTTTTTATTTTGTCTTTCTTCTTCAACAACTTTATCTACTGCTTCTTTTTCCACTTTCTCTAATTGCTCCACTGTTGCTCATTCCTTAATTTCTTATTCTGCTACGACTTTTGCTTATGCCTCAACTTTATCTCTAGCTTTGTCAGCCTCAATATTTCGCTTATTCTTGCTCATTTCATTTTTTTTTTTTTTAACTTTTTCTTTGTCCCTCCTCTTTTTATTTGCTGGTACCTCTTCTTCTTCCCCTACAGATCTTGAGTTTGTTGAGATGGAAATAGGGGAAATGTGCCCAGCTTCTTCTTGTTCTAGCTCTTTTCTGGCTTCTTCTCTTTCCTTTTCTTCATTTACAATTATTCCCTTTGGTTGGCCATGTCTGTTGAAAATAACTGTCATATGTCCTAGCGTTCTGGTGTGCATATTCTTCTTCCCAAATATATGTAGTATACTCATAAGGTAGCTTGATGTTGTTGAAATGCTCCCTGAAAAATACCCTTAGGATCATGTATCATGAATCTCTCTTTCCCAAAGAGATAGGAAAGTAAGGTATTTACTTCTACCTGGACTCATTTAGTATTTTCAAAGGAATAATTGCCAACAAACAGAGGTAGCGGGGGCCAAATTGATTTCTTAAATATATACAACCGTCCTCCATCTTCATTTATGATGGTTTCATATGCTACTCCCTTGAGAAGAATCTTGTCGAACATGAATCATGGAAGTAATTATGGTGGTTTCATTGTTTAGTTCTAATTGATGATGTCAATCAGAGTTCATTTAATGTCAACCCGGGAAGGTAAACTTAGAAGTGCCACCTACAGGTCTAGAAAGATTTCTAATTTGTTCGAGATCTTTGGTTCTTTTACAAGAACATATTCAACAAGATCTCTTCCAACAACTAAACAATCCTAGATCTAACATTCATCGAGATCCTAAGGTTCTCTTACAAGAACACTTGAATTTTAGGATCTCCTCCAATATTAGAACATCTAATAAAAACTTTGAAAGCTGAAATGAAACAAATCTAAATCTAATAATTGTATGAGGTCTTACGGTTCTCTTACAGGAACANTTTCAAATAAGACTCTTCCAATATTAGAACATTTAACAAAACTTAAGAGATGAAACCAAACAAACCTAAATCTAATAATTGTCTGAGATCTTATGGTTCTCTTACAAAAACACTTTCAAATAAGATCCTTCCAGTATTAGAGCATTTAACAAGACTTTAAAAACTGAAACCAAACAAAAACATAAATTAAGCTATACCTAAAACAAGCAAATCAACATGCAAGTGAGGCCATGGGGGGCCTCCATAACTCCACAAGAACACCACTTCAAAGGAGACTCAGATGTAGAAGAAAAATCGAAGTATGATTCTTTATTTCAAAATTTCCATTACAAACCAACTCTAAGATTACAACTCTCTCTAATTCTAAGATTACAAGCCTACAAATGAAGGAGGTAACACTCCTATTTATACAAGAGCTATGATAACAAACTCATAAATGTGATCCACTAATCTCTCTTTAGTTTCATACATCTCTCAACCATCTAGACACATAACCCTATCCTCCATGATCTTCTCAATAATCTCCTCCATGATCTCCTCAAATTCGAATTTGAACATAGAGTGCCACATAAAGGTGCCTAGGAAGCTTCTTTTGTACCTACACATGTTAAAAAACTCATTCTTATTGTTAGGTATAAGTATAAGCAT
>ML822532.1:12536-33620 GCA_009831015.1 Picea engelmannii | reverse complement strand
CCATGGCCTTGATGTCATAAGGTCCCTTCCAACTGTCCTTCATTCCCCACACACTTCTTGCTCCAAGGATTCTGAGACCATGGATCTGATAGCTACTCACAATCTATCTTGACAAAGCAAATCTCAAAGCCACTCCAACCAAGTTGATAATTCCAGCCAACCAAAGCTAAGATAACTTTCTCCATGAGAGCTCCTCTCCTTTTATAAGTTGAAGAGGATAAGGTGAGGAGGTTAGGATGATCCCACTAAATCATGAAAGCGAGTAAGATCCACACCATTCGGATGCCACCTCACCATGGAAGTTTCTCCTTCTAGAAGATTCGAGAAAACACTCATTTTTCTCATGTGTAAGCATTCTCGCACCCTGCCTATAGAGCAATTTGCAAAACTCTCGCAACCCAACTATGGTGCAACCTGCGAGAATCAAGCATTCTCGCACCCTGCCTATATAGCAACCTACGAACTTCCCTTTTTATAGGGTTTTTACAAGGGAAAATGCAACTTCTTTTCTCAGGAAAAGTTCTTCTCCCTTCTCTCTTCAGGAACTCATGCCACTGACCCCTCTGAAGGCAACATATAGGTTTACATCATTAACGGTCATAGGGATGACGAAAATAATGTGTAACAAGGAGTTAGTTCCAATTATTTCTATAAGCCATCGAAAGCATTTACCAAGTGTCTTGAATGCTTACAAACATCAGTTATATTAATCGAAACTCTTCTGATCATATCGAAGGAGTTGAAAGTAATTCCTCTGATATGGTCGGAAGATTTATATCTAAGTGGTCTGAGTGATGAAAAGACATTGTCTGCAACTCCTCTGATTGCATCAAAGGAGTTAGTAAGAACTCCTTCAATGTGGTCAGAGGAGTTCGTTGAAACATTCTTAATGGAAAGGACCTTAGGGGTTTTCGAGAACCAGGGAAATATTTTTCTTAAGTATGATTGCGTTGGGAATGAGTCTAGGGACAAGCACTGATGGAGATCCTACCAAAGGTGTGCTCTTAGGATTTGGTCAAGTAAGGGAACCCTCTTATGAAGACAAGTCTGGGTACAAAGGATCATGTAGAGGAAGACATTAGGGGAAAAGAAAAAAGAATGATTGAAATGGTGTGGACAAAGTTGCAAGGAGAAAAATAAAGTTAATACTAACCCTAACCCTAACACTAAAAATAAGAAGAGAAAATATTCCCTTACATGGATCCTAGTGCCACGTGGAAGGTGAGGATAAGTCATGAGTTTGAATAGAATGGATCAACGTGCTCTACGTCCTGTGGCCTTTCTCACTCAATATCCTTCAGTAAGATAAAAATAACTGGGTTATGCTCCATTTATATAGATTAAGGGTCATTTTGGCATTAAATGCAGGTAGGTTGGGTGGTTGAGGTCAGAGAGTTTGAAGACAAGTTATCCGATGAACATTGGACAACTTAGTGGAAATTATTTCGATATTCATCAGGGAGCTTGTTCTCAAGTCTTCCAATCATGTCGAAGCTGATGGGAGAAACTCCTTTGATACAAATCAGAGGAGTTAAAACTGACTCCTCCGACTCATATCAGAAGAGTTAAAACTAACTCCTCCAACTCATATTGAAAGAGTTATATTTAACTTGTGTGATAATAAGTGACATCAATGATGGGAGGAAGAAATACTATTATATGAATCGAAGGAGTTTGAATTAACTCCTTTGATTCTCATCGGAGGAGTTTGAAGTAATTCCTCTTATTCTCATCGAAGGAGTTAATACTAACATGGCCGATTTCATCTACTTAGCCAAAAAACCAAAATCCTCAAGTGATTTCCTTTTGAAACATGATTTCTCTAAGGATCTAATTCAGAGAGGGAGAAAATGGGAAATCTCTTCTTAAGTCCAAGAGATGAGGGCTCCCATTTTCCAAAGGCTATGTAAGATAAAAAGAAGGAAAATGGAGGGTTGTAGTGCCTGTCACAACAAATTGTGACACATTGGGCGAAGCCTTGAATCTTTGTAAGATTATGTCCACACATAAATTAGGTAAGATGTGCCCATCATGAAAAATCATAAGAGAGAAAGATAGGTCCCATATCTTGGATTTTTTAAGACTATATGATCCAAAGAGTAGAGAAACTTTCCAATGACTAGATTTCTTTCAAATTGATCTTTATTCATTTGATAAATGGCTAGAAAAGAGGATGCAGGTAGTATAATGGTAAAAAAGCATCAATAATGTTAAGAATACAATACATAATGTATTTCTCTGGTGTCTCTCCACTACCAGTGAGAATCCATAACTCCAACAGAGTCACCCCGGTGTCACAAGCCTTATTCCAATGCCAGTGAGAATCCGTAGCCCCAACGAAGATACTTGCATGTCCCATGTGATCTGAAAATCCTTTCCCCAAGCCTTTACCTTTTACAATATTTGATTCTCTTTTGTTTAGAGAGAAAGTTGGATGGGGGAATTCTAGTTAAACTTTAAAGGCACTAGGGATGGCACCTATTATTGTGAGTTCTTCTTACTTGATTATTGATGAGCAAACCTCCTGAGTTGTTATTCTGGATATACTACAAATATTTTCTTCTAGATCATTTTTGTTTATCTCATATAATGTATTGATCTATTGTTAAGTAAAGTCTATTGGCTCTACGTTTCTCCCACCGTCTCTTCTGTATTGATAAGCTATGTTGCTCCACCAGACTCTGACTTGTGATAGTGTGCAATGGGGATTACATGTTTGGGGAAATATGTGGATTTACATCATGTCACATAGATGTTTAGGCTATCTGCACCAGATGTGCTACGATTAAACATATGACTAGGGATAAATTACAAGGACTTCATAAATCAAAATAACGGTTGTCAAAAAGGATCACAAAAGGGTCTAATCAAAACATACTAGTAACAAAAAAGATCTTAAAAAAACAAAACAATAACCAAAAGAAGAAAAATAAAGGTAAAAAATTTATTTATATACAAGTGAGAAACAACCTTAATGTCTAACTTATGTAGTATTTTAGAATTTGGCCATTGATAGGGAGGGAATCAACTTCCCCCTGAAGGTTTTATAATCAAAAGGTTCCTTGGCCAATATTTTCTATAATGAGGTAAGGACCAAGCCAAAGTTGGTGGAGCTTTGAATGTTTTCCTTTATCTTCATGAGGATTTTTCCCATTTTAGAACCAATTCCCCAACTTGGAACTCTTTCTCACAGGTAGAGTTCTTATCAAACCAACATTTTATTGTCTGTTGGCGAGCTTCAAAATTGCTTTTGGTTTTATCACATATTTCTTCAAGGTTTCACAAGGTATCGATATGTTGTTGGATGATGGGGAATTCCCTTCTCTGAGACTATTGTGTGAATTGAAGGGAAGGAAGATAGATATTAGAGGGTAGAACAACTTATTTCCCATAAACTAGGAAATAAGGTGAAGTTCTGATGGAATATTTAGGAGTGACACATTCGACCCAGAGAGAATTATGTAAAGCATTGTGCCAATTTCTCTGGTGGTGAACTACGGTTCTTTTGAGGATACACATTATGTTTTTTTTTGTAGATTCTACCAAGTGATTACCCTATGGGTAGTAGTTTCCTGATTATTTCAAAACAATCCCTTTTTCTAATGCAAATTCAGATAGCTTCAAAGATGAGAAATAAGTAGCATTATCAAACAATAAAGAGTTAGGGATTTTGAACCTCATGATGATGTGTTGTTCAAGAAAATTGATTACTACCTCTTCATTCACTTTGACTAATGGTATTTCCTCAATCCAACATGTGAAATAATCAGTAACAGTCATAATATACTGGTGTTGCTTGGAAGAATGAGGATTTATCTCACCTATGATGTCTAGTCCCCATTGTTTGAAGGGTTCTTCTATGGCTACAAGTTGGAGAGGAATAACAACTTTATGTTCCCTTCCCGTGACTTTCTGGCATACTTCACAACTTCTTGAATATGCATGAGCATATTTGAAGAGTGTGGGCCAATAGTATTATTCTCTCAGCACTTTGTGGGTTGTTTTGTCTTATGAAAAGTGACCACTAGACGGTCCATTGTGCATATCTTTCAGAACCTTATCATCGTCTTTCTTCTCAAGGAATCTAAGTAACACTCCATCATAATTCTTTCTGAACAAGATATCATGTAACAACCGATATTGTAAGGATTTCATCCAAATTTACCTCTTCTTCTTAGCGTTGAGGTGATCCAGAGCAATGCCATGTTGTAAGTAATATTTGAGGTCATTGTAATATGACCCTTCAATGGCTGGGACATATGGAACCTATTGAGTATACATTGTAGGTTTGTCTTGCCAACCATCCTCCTCTTGTTCTTCATCATCATCTCCTTGCATCACTAACTTACATAATCCTTGACCTTTCACAACATTAGCTGGTTTGAATTTGAGGTCATACTCTTGTGGAGTTGTCATCCAATTTTCTCGTCTTTCACCCAGTTCTCTTTGAACGAATAGAGACCTTACTTCTAGGTATGGGACGAAAAATTTAGTATGATTTTTTAGAATATAAGGTATGAACTGTTTGATGGATTTATGGACAAAAAAATCTTGCTTTTCCATTGAAGGATAATTAAGTTCAAAACCTTGTAACCTAATGCTCTTAAATGTGACAGGGTATTCATCCCCCCTTTCGTGTGAGCACTTCTACTAAGGAATGATAAGATGCAAATGTGTATAACAAAAAATCTTAGGAGAAATATGGACTCCATGGATATGGTGCAGTGGCTATAGTATACTTAATATTTTTGAATGCTTGTTTCTCCAATGGTGTCCACTTAAAATGAACATCTTTCTTAATCATTCTTTGAAGTGGTTTCACAAATTATACAAAATCGGGAACAAATCTTCTTACAAAATTGATTCTGCCAAAGAATGATTTCATGGATTTCTTTTTGTGCGGTGGAGAAATTTGTAGAATAGCCTTGGTTCTTTCAGGGTCCACCAAAATTTCATATTTATAAATGAAGTGTTCTAACAAAATGCCTTCTGAAACGACAAAGAAAATTTTCTTAGGGTTTAAAGAAATCCCATATTTTCTTCATTGTTCAAAAATCTATTTCAGATGTTTCAAATGGTCTTCCCACTTTTTTGAATAAACAATAACATCATCCAAGTAAACCACCATGATTTGACTGATTAATCCCTTAAAATCAATATCCATTTCCCTTTGGAAGGTAGCTCCTGCATTCATTAAACCGAAAGACATCTGTTTGTAAGAATATGTTCCCCATTTAGTTCAGAAGGTGGCTTTTAATTGGTCAGGTTATGCTATGAGAACCTGGATGTATCTAGAAAACTCATCTAATAGAGAGAATAACTTAGATATAGAGACAAGTTGCATGATTTTCTCCATTGGGGGAATTGGATAATTTTCTTTGTTGGAAGCATGATTAAGATTTTTGAAATCTATACAAATTATGATTTCTCCCAACTCCTTTCTCATGGAAACCATGTTAGAAACCCTACTCGAGTGTTTGACTTTAAAAACAATGTGAGAATCCAACAACTTCTTTAATTCTTTATGTATAAGAGGTTCAAGAGTTGGATGTATCTTTCTGATCTTTTCCTTGAATGACTTGACACCTTCCTTGATGGGAATCACATGTTGTATTATTCGTGTGTCATACGTTTTCAAATCATCATACATCTAGGAAAAAACATCTCGATACTTCTTAAACAACTCTGTGAATGTGTTATTTTTCGTATCTAAATAATAGGTACCTAGATTAACATATTTGGGCTATTCAAAAGTTCCCATATTGACCAAGAAATGCATCATAGTAGAACTATTTGTCTTTGTATTGGATGGCCTCCTGAACTTAGATTATAGATCAAATAGTTTATCAAGAGTCAAAACGTTATTCGTAACACAACTTGTTTTTATCTTATTGGTTTCTTCCCGATACATTTGTAACTCTTGTTGATGTACCTTATCATCGATCATTGAATATTGGAATGTGTCTTAACTAGTAATAAAGTTGATAATCCACGAGTCATTATTGAATACTCTCCAACTTGTGATATTGTCTGGTACGGAGGGCTCAAACATCATTTCAATCTAAAAACCATCATTAGGGGGCATAAATATAGATGTTGCATTAGCCAATATATCTGCATCTATATTTTGATCATGAGGTATAGAAGAAATATTAAATGCATCAAATGAATAAAAAAAATTCCATACCTCTTGCTGATAATCTGATATATGCAGAGGCAGGAAATGAATAATGTTTCTTACCTATTGAGCAATGATTTCAGAATCACCAAACACCTTAAGATATTTCACCTAAAGATCAATGGATTTTTTAAGGCCTTGAACTAAGACTTCATATTCCGCGGTATTGTTGGTACA
Source organism: Picea engelmannii (assembly GCA_009831015.1). Lineage (NCBI taxonomy): Eukaryota > Viridiplantae > Streptophyta > Pinopsida > Pinales > Pinaceae > Picea > Picea engelmannii. The sequence goes on along the minus strand of ML822532.1, from coordinate 27,265 downwards.
TTCAAACTCTAAGAAACATGATATAAGCATTTTTCCTTGACTAGGATCGATTAGAACACATCCCTCTCCAGCGCCATCATGTGTTTTAGAGCCATATAAGAACATGGTCCACATGTTAGGAAATTTGGTCTTATCATTTGAACTAAATCCTAAATTAGTTAGTATTGTACATGCATTATTATGGATTCGTGGGTGGAGTCCCAATTGTAATTTTGATGGTATCTCAGATGTATGTGCTTCATAAAAACTGTAGCCAATTTCGAAGAAGTAATTACCCAAAATGGAATGGGAAAATCTTATGGTTTCATTTTTACCTTCCAATTATGTCACTATTTGCTTCATGTGTGCCTCATTATTTACACAAATTTTATTGGGTTTTCCTTTATGAGGAAGCCACAGATGAGACCAATCAGTAGAAAAATAACCTTGAAGTTTGGCTGACCAATCTCTGCTTAAGATAAAACCATAGCTCTTGGGTATGTATACAACAACTATGTCTATAGTCTGATGAACCCTGGGGTCGGATGATAACCTGATTAAAAAATCTATGAGTTCACCTTTTACTTTATATTCCATCTTGTCTAATTGTATGATCCTGGTTTTTCGTTATTTGTGGAACAACATTTATTTTTTTGGAAAATAGAAAAAGGCATGATATTGGAAGAGGAATCTGAATTTGCTAAAAAAATGTGTACATTGAAATTAAAAATTTCATACGTGAGTAGAAAAGGTGGTACCTAAGATTTTGAAAATGCTCCTATGCTTGTTGCATTTATAGCTCCTACTATTTCCACTTTGTGTATATCCTATACAACACTTTCGGGGATGAGGATTTCAGTAGCAACGACATTTCCTTTTTGAGTATCATGAGGCTTGTAAGCATCACATAGGAGCTCTCACTGCTGGGTTAAGGAACATATATCGAACATGGAAATATTAACTTTTTTTTTCCTCGTGTCTTTAATTAAATTGTAGTCAAGGTTGTTGATACTATGACCCATATTTTTTCTCAACTACTTTTTCATTGTTTATTGTCAATTTAATCTTAGCGTCATTCCTAGCTAAACCATATGTGTTTGGTTTATTGTTTTTTGCTAAGATGGTTTTTCCAACTTTATTATTAGTTTTCCCTTGGGTCACGTCATTTTTTTGGAAGAACAAGGGGGGTGTTATTTTCCTAAGAGGGATGTTATCTTCTTTGGAGGAAGGAGTGTTAGTTACTGGACCTTTTTTGTGTAAGTTATAACCTTTTGGAGTAGACACTTTGACAGCTTTCATATCTCCAACAAGGATATCCTCAATCTTCTCATCGTCTTATTCTAGACACTGGTCCTAAGAGGGCATAGCATATTTCAGGAGAGCTTCATCAGCAACATCAGTAGGATATTGTGCATGGAATTCATCATCCAAACTTTGTTGATATATCAATTGATTGATCACTAGGGTCATAGAGTTGACCCATTGAGGGCATGTTCGTTATGGGTGATTCTGATGATGATTAGAACAAAAATTATCATTAATGAAGCTATATAAGTTGAAAGACATGTGTGGTGGTTCAGGTGGTTGTTGTGGGTTATCTAGTTTCTTAAAGAATGGGTGGAAAATCCGTGGCTTCGATGATCCTTCACCGACATTATTTTTAAGGTCCACAACTTCATTAGATAACTTCTTAACCATTTTGATCACATTGCCAATGTCCTTTGAATCCCTGTCAAGTAGTGTAGCTAATAGAAATGGTTTCTTTCCAGCTGACTTAGTTTCTTCGTAATCTGGATGTTGATCATATGCATACAACTCCCTTTCCACAGTCTTGGCTTCATCAAAGTTAAGTGCTAATGTGTTTTTGTTAGCTCGTTTTATAAACATCCCTATGGAAGGGGTTAATGCAGATGTGTAATATTCAATAGCTAAGAACTGATCGAGGGCTACATCATGAGGAAACTTGATTAAGTCATTGAGAAATATTTGTTTAAATTCCTTTACTCTTTCTCTCTTGTCCATTCTAATAGCCCCTAATTCATTATGTAGAGACATAGTTGTTTTTCTTTCTCCAAATTTTCTCATAAAGAGCCTTTCGAAACTGTCCCAATCAGCAATAGACCTGGCATGTAAGATGAAATACCAAGTAGAGGATTTCCTAGAAAAAGTGTAAGGAAACAACCTACAAACCACGCTGTCATGTTCAACACCTAGAATATGTATGGCTAAAAAGAAATTATTCACATGATCTTCCGGGGACCCGGGTTTGTTTGGGTCAAATTTTGGAAGGAGATTATCAAATTTCCTTGGAATTTCATGTAGTTTCCCAGCCATATTGAGAGCTCCTTGGGCCCTCCATCGAGTATAATTCTTTTTGGACCCTATTTTCTCCCATTAATTGTTCTAAAGTAATTTCTGGTTGTTCACTTTCGAATTGTTCTTCGGGTTCAATAAGGAAACATGCAACCCTACTCAAAGGTACTAGAACTTATTGTAAAGCAGTTTCAATGAGGTCATCTGCGGAGTCAACATAAAAATCAGTATTTGTTTTGGGTCATTCTACATGGGTTGCTTTCCTCTTAGGGAGCTCAGAGGCTATAGGTAGATTTGCATAAGCATGTGTAATCCTACGGGTTTTGTGGAGCTCTTCATGTGGTATGTGAAACCAAGTCTCAGTATGTATTTCCGGACTACCGGAGGCACTTCCGAAATTAGGTTTTGATTCCTCGTAGTTAACTTCTTCAACAAATTTGACTTGAGGAAACGAGTTGGGTTGGGGGTCAAAATTATTTGTTGAAGACTTATTACAATTATTGTTTAACTCATTTATGTAAGCCATAAAAGATGGCCCTCCTTCTAGTGCCAATTCTATTGATGAGTCTGAATTCATTCGACAACAACAAGAGGTACTCCCTGGTACATAGTCCCAACTAGACTACACACTGTTTGGATTAGGAGACCCATCCAAAATTTTTCTCGGCTACCATTGTTACTATATTTAGGGGTTTTTGTCGGTTGCAGACTAGTTTTCCAATGAGGGTGGATGATGAGTGGATATGAAATGTAAAGACGTATATGAAGACTATGTATGAAATGCAAGCTAAATTAACACTAACCTACTTTAACCTATCCTAGCTAGGAGCATACTAAAGTGACTAGTGAGATGTAAAATGAAACCAAATCATGTATGACTTCTACATAGATAACTGAGATAAAAGAGAAATATCTAAAACAAGTGTATACAAATACATATAACCAGAGTAGTCTAGATTATAATAATGCATACATTAACAACTCACAAATCTCAAGGAATTAATATATTTAAAGAAATAATATAAACTGAATAATAACATAGATTGTATGAGACTTATTTTTATAACAACATAGAATTCTTACAGTCCATAGGACCAATTTCCATCTTCACCAGAAGTAGTTCTCAGCTCAGATACATTCATACACAATAATTCCTTCTATAACAACTAGCCCCGAGGGATTCTCAATATTCATTAACAAAGTTTAAGTCCTTGAATCAATTCTTCAGTCTATATATTGCTTGAAAAGCCAAAAAAGTCCCTTTCAAATAGGGTTATATTCTATTTTATACAAATTTTTAGTAACTCCTATGTGACTCTTCATCTTCTTCTTGAAGGAGCAGTTACAAAAATGGTTCACCTTCTCATTCCAATTGACAAGTGTATAGAATGGGATGAAATTGAGATTGGTTAGGAAAAGTATGAAACACAAGATAGGTATTTTTTCCTTTTCTTATGGATTTATGTTGCTCAAGTAGGTTGCCCAAACTTCTAGCTGATCATATAGTGATTCAATTCTTATGTACGTTAGTTGTTCTAATTTTTCATTTATCAAAGTGATATTGTCCTCGAGAGTTCCCATATCCTTTTCCAATCTCATCATGAAATATTGTACCATGGTATGAAGATTTACTCGCTGGAGAAAGTGTTGATTAATGATGTATATGGAGGCAAAGGTAGCTTCTTCAACTACTTCCTTCCTTCTATTGGTGTTATCATGTACTTCATTCACCAGTTCTTCTGTTACTAGGTTCTTCCCAAGTTCATCTAATCTTGGGAGTCGGTCATTCCTGATTAGTTCCTAAGCAAATTTATGGATCTTTGAGCTTATTACCATGGATTTGGTGACTTCTCTATCAAAATTTTGTCCTATCTACTAGAAATGATATAGTGTATATAATTCTATCTTTCTCTCCACTTTTGATGGTCGGTAAATCTCAGGTGGTGCATTGGATTCTCTTCTAACCATCTGTCTATGTCTGATACACCTTCACAAATAGTGTTGAATTGCGACAACTTCATATTTACTTGATTATTTTTCTCATTGACTCTCACAGACACATCTTGGAAGAGGTGCAGATGGACATATATGTCAATGATAGATCCTTCTAACTCATTTATGACATTTTTAGCAGTGATTTTGAATCTTTGGAGGCTCCTCTCATCAATATTTACATGTTGAAGTCTTTCCTCCAGTTCTATGATACTTGTCTCCTTTTCTTCATTTTTTCAGAATAATATTTGTATGTTGTCTACGTTTGCATTCATAAATGCAAAGTCGGGTTTAGTTGTGGCGAGGGGTCTTCTATGACATCTCCTATGACTGGGACATGGGTAAAAACCGAGATAGGGAATCCTTCAGTTAATGGCACTTTCTTTACCCGTTCCTGCACGATCCTACCGATCTTACTGTCATAAGTGAATCTCATTAGATCCAATACTTTTCTTGGTTGAAATGGCTTCCAGAGCCTGATTCCTAAATTTCTTCCTCTCAAATTTGTTTCTATACCTGTAGTAGATGTTCCAGGGATGTCCACCTCCATGGGATGTGTATCGTCTCTTCTTTCTTCTATGTTTTTCTTTTGTCTTTATTCTTTAGAATTTTTTTCTACTGCTTCTTTTTCCACTTTATATTCTTGCTTCACTACTTCTCATTCCTTAATTTATTATTCTTCTGCGACTTTTTATTATGAATCATCTTTAGCTCTAGCTTTGTCAGCCTCAATATTTCACTTCTTCTTGCTTGTGTCATTTTTCGTTTTAAAATTTTTTCTTTGTCCCTCCTCTTTTTCTCTATTGGTACCTCTTCTTCTTCCCCTATAGATCCCAATTTTGTTGAGATGGAAATAGAGGAAATGTGCCCAACTTCTTCTTGTTGTGCCTCTTTCCTAGATGCTTCTCTTTCCTTTTCTTCATTTGCAATTCTTCCCTTCAATTAGCCATGCATGTTGACAATAACTTCATCATATGTCCCGGAATTCTGGTGTACCTCTTCTTCTTCCCAGAGATTTGTAGTATACTCATAAGATAGCCTGATGTTGTTGGAATGCTCCTTGAAAATACACTTAGGATCATGTCTCCTGAATCGCTCTTCCCCAAAGCGATAAGAAAGCATGGTAGTTACTTCTTCCTGGGATTGTTTAGTATTTTTAAATAAATAGTTTCTAACATATAGAGTTAGAGGGGGGGGGTTTCTTTCTTCAATCTATACAAGATTCCTCCAACTCTGTTTGTGATGGTTTGATATGCTACTTCCTGGAGAGAAATTTTGTCGGGAATGAACCATGGAAGTAAGTGTCGTGGTTCCATCGCACCATATATTCTTATGTAAGTATCGTGCTCCATGAGGTATCAGTCCCCAATCTTCCTTATGACTACTATGGCTTTGTTATTAATGCACGGGGGAGTGGTGAAAAATATGAACTCACACAACAGAGTGAGAAAGTGTTTTCATAACCTTTGGTACTTCGTACGATATTTGTGCTCCCATAGTACCTTACAATATATGTGAATTGCAGGGTTAGATGGTAACCAACTCCAACCCATGTTAGGGTACCTGTGAGCTACACACATGATGTCTAAGAAGTACAAGGACATGTGGAAACTCGGAAACGTCCCCAGTTGGGATTGTCTGACTGTGGAGATAGATGTTATAAGGTTCTCGAAAAATATGTCTTCCCAGTTGAATGATGTTCCTTCATATGTACAATAATATATTAGAGGCATGTAAGATAAAGGGAATTGTGTTGCATCGGGTTCCTCGTATAATATGCCCAACATGGATATCAAATACTGGTAGGGTCTTCTTAAGGCACTTGTTGGGTACCCACTTTTGGGTCTGTATTTAAATTTTTTGTTTTCCTTATACCTCTCGAGGAAAAAATATTTAGGTGTGTATTCAAACTCTCTGAGAATTTCACCATCCAAACTCTTGCTTCCTTATTCAATATGGTATCACTTGGCCAAATAATCTGGTCTAAAAGAAGCTATGGGTTCCTTTCTCGCATTGTAGATGTATCTACATCCTATGTCAATGTTATTCATAATCTAGGAGATAACATCCATGCAAGGGGATACTTTTGGATGTGTTGCTACTTTGAATATCCCTGATTTCTTGATATTCATGAATGCTTGAAGCTCATCCAGGTCTTCAGTTTCGATGGAGAAATTTAATTATTTGAACATGTGATCAATTTATCCCCATTTCAATGTCTCTTTGTCCTTCTCCAAAATCCCTATTGTATCATCATGTGTAGATTAAATAATATATATCTCTCATCCTACTTGTTGGTTATTTCCAGAGGCTTCAACCTCGAATGCCCTTGCTTGTCGTTTTCTTTCGGGGTGACATGTTCAAACCTGCCACGAAAAATAAGTTTAGGGTGTATATTAAGGTAAAATGGACCATTCATTGCAACTAAATGATTAGAAATATTAGATGAGTTATTGAGATTGTTATGAGACAAAGATTTGTCCTCTAAGGAGGTCAGGGTAATGGTAGGCATGTCTAAGAAACCTGGTAGAAACTTGGGGAAGAAAGGGTAAAACTAGGCTTTGAAAAGAAAAATATGAGGTCCATAAATTAAGTCCTCAAATACAAGTTGAAGGAGTTTGTGCTAAGTGCTCTGATACAAGTGGGAAAATGCTCGGAAAATCTCTCATTGAGGAGGTTAAGAAAAAATGCTCTGATCATGGTTGGAGGAGTTAGTTCCAATTATTTCGATAAGCCATTGGAAGATTTTACCAAGTGTCTCAAATGATTACAAAGATCGACAATATTAATCGAAACTCTTCCGATCATATCGGAGAAGTTGAAAGTAACTCCTCTGATATGGTTAGAAGAGTTATAGATAAGTGGTTCGAGTGATGTAGATACATTGTATGCAATTCCTCTGAATGCATAAGAGGATTTAGTAAGAAATCCTTCGATGTGGTCAGAGGAGTTAGTTGCAACATTCTCGATAGCAAGAACCTTAGGGGTTTTCGATAACTGGGGTGAGATTTTTCTGAAGTATGATTTCATTAGGTACGATTCCAAGGATGGGCGTTGATGGAGATCTCGCCAAAGGGGTGATCTCAGGATTTGGTCTAGTAAGGGAACCCTCTTATGAAGACAAGTCTGGGAACAAAGGATCATGTAGTGGAAGACATTAAGGGAAAAGTGGAAAGCGTGATTGAAATAGTGTGGAGAAATTTGTAGGGAGAAAAATAAAGTTAAACCTAACCCTAACCATAACCCTAAAAATAACAAGAGGAAAGATGCCCTTACCTGGATCCTAGTGCCACGTGGAGGGTGAAGATAAGTCATGAGTTTGAACGGAAAGAATCAACATGCTCTATGTGCCGAGGCCTTTCGCACTCAGTCTCCTTTGAAAGATAACAATAACCGAGTTATGCTCCATTTATATAGATTAAGGGTCATTTTGGCATTAAATGCGGGTAGGTCGGGTGCTTGAGGTCGGAGATTTTGAAGACAATGTCTCCAATGAACATCAGAGAACTTAGAGGAAAGTCCTCCAATGTTCATCGAGGGACTTTTTCTCTAGTCCTATGATCATGTCAGAGTTTATGGGAGAATCTCCTTCGATGCAAATCAGAGAAGTTAAAACTAGCTCCTCTAACTCATATTGAAAGAGTTATCTTTATCTTGCATGATAATAAGTGACATCGGTGATAGGAGGAAGAAATCCTCTGATGTGAATTAGAGGAGTTTGAAGTAACTTCTCTGATTCTCATCGGAGGAGTTAATACTAACTTGGACGATTTCATCTTCTTAGCCAAAAAACCAAAATACTCAAGTGATTTCCTTTTGAAACATGATTTCTCTAAGAATCTGAGTTAGAGAGAGAGAGACCAAGAAATATCTTCTTAATTCCAAAAGATGAGGGGCCCTATTTTCCAAAGGATATGTAATAAGAAAAGAAGGAAAATGTAGGGTTGTAGTGCCTGTAACAACACAATGCAAGGGAATGAATTCAAATATAGGGTTTCGATCAAGTCTGAGTCTTGATAGTTGAGATAGATCAATTTAGAGATGGGAACAAAAACTTCCATATAGATGTAGACCCGGGCATACGTAGTGTAACAACCATGTTTAGTTTCTTTTGCAGATCTAACATAGGTTCCCATCATATTACTTATTCTTGGAGAGATTTCCTCATCCCAATATTTGTGTGACAATGAATAGAGACAAACCTAGACTAGGGCATAGGTAAATTCTTCCTTGTCTGGATTGGATTTCTCTATTAAGTAACAAAGGTGTAGATCAACTAAGAAAAAAAAGTAGGGCCCATTTTCAAAAAACCGCTCGTAATCCTCATGATTATCAAATATGGCTATGAAAAAACCTTTAAAACCAAGCTTGAGATCAACATGATCTCTAGGTTTCTAGAAGGAGTTGCTTCAAGCGAATAGGTCTCTCTCCAAAGGCTAGATCCCAAAACATTTACCAATAACCACGCGGTCCTTCATAAAATGAACATATCTTCCAACTCACACTAAATGAATTTTGTATTTAGGCATCTAAATTGCCTTTGGAATGCACTTCCCAAGTTTCCATTTCGGCAGTCCACCATTGGGGATGAGGTAGATCCTCCATGAGGGAATATTGGGAGGGGATTGCACCAATGACATATTTCGATTGAGCAAGGATACAGGAGGAATCACCATGATTTGTTGAATGATTTCCTTCACCAACACCATTGAAGGATGATTTGTAGGAAGGGGGGCTAACCCCCCCCCCGCTCTTGGGATCCATTAAAAGAAATAGATCAAATTTGAGGATTCATAAAATGCAGAAAACCCTAACCAATAATGTTACAATGATTTTTGTTTGCAAGAATACTTTAAAAAAAAAAAAAATGTTTTTAGAAGTAAATCGAATTAATATAAACTTTAATGAAACTTTGGAGATCATTAAAAAAAAAAAATATGGATGAATGGACTCAAATGTATTTCTGAGTCCATTCTGGGAAGAGGGATGTTGCATGTTGGGAAGCTAAAGAGAAGGATTATTTAATATTAAAGAATCCACCAAGTCGCTAGACCCGTCACAAGTTATCTAGAAGCATAGAGAATTTTATTTTTTTGTTGAAAATCTCAAACTGCAAAGAGGAGAAAATAGGGAAATCCTGAAGAGGGATATGGTCTAGGATGATAGACCAAGTTCTTCAATCGGTTGAGACTGAGTCTGGGTGCTAGTATTAATAGACATTGTTTCTTTGTTTGGATTGAAGAATACCTTTGAGGGTAAGGAAGTTGGGATTTCTTTGAAGTTGAGGAATCTATTGCCAAGAGTCTTCCTAAAAGAGGGCATACCTCCCATCTCGTAATTCCCAGATGCTTTGAGTTTGTATTAAGGATTTATACTTCCAAGCAACATTCTAGATTAAGGATATAGGTCTGTTCCCTATCATTCTTATGAGATCCAAAAGGTTGAATTTATTGGAATATTTATTTTTCCATATTTCACACCAAAGCTCTCCCTTGGCTTGAATCTAATGCTGTTAGGTTTTATCCCCAAGGATTTTATTGAGGAGTTCATGATCTCTCCACCACAATCCCCCTTTTATCTTGGGAAGATAAAGAATGTTCCAAGTGACCAATTCCCATTTCTTGGAAAAATTAGTGCCTTTCCACATAAAATTGCATTGAAGAGCCTTGAAAAACTTAAGAATGTGTTTAGGGCGGTGAGAGTAGAGAAAAGGTACAACATAATAACTTAAAGGACTAAATTGAGAAGGATGAGATGACCATCTATATTAAGGAAGAGAAAGGTCTAACTAGAAATATTTTTAACAAGTCGGGAAAGGAGACCTTCCCAGAAGCAATTGTGAACACCAATATCAAGGAGCGAGACATCAAGGTATTTGTACGAAAGGGAGTTCCTGGAAAACTCAAGGATACATGACACATGCAATTAAATAGAGAGGAGCATGTTGAAGAAGAAAAAATGATATTTGAGATGGTTAACGAAGGTTCTTGAGGCCTCCATGAAGCCATCCAGAACCCTTTTGAAGGCTCTAGCTTCCTTGGCTTAGGGAACCCCCATCAACATGGTGTCATCAAAAAACTGATTATGAGAGAGAGGGTTATTCATATTTATGGAGAGAGAGGCCATGTAGGCTATGAGAGTGAACGAAAAATTTAATACTTCATCCTAGACCATCAACCACAAGAATAAATATAAAAGGAGAAAGGGGATCACCTTGGTGGATGTCTCTGGAAGGATGAAAAGGAGGTGAGGGGGAACCATTAATCAATAAGGAAAATAAGGCCAAGGAGATAAAATAATGATCTAGCTGACCCAGGAAGGATGAAATCCAAAGGACAATAGAACATCATTGATGTATTTCTAGCTGAGCTTGCCAAAATCTTTGGATATGTCAAGTTTGATCAACATTCCCATATATTTAGTGGATTTTAGGGAATAAACCACCTCATGGGAAATAATAATTCTATCAAGGATATGACAACCTTCCACATAGCCAAATTGTTCAGGGGAAACCAAAAGTAGCATGAGGGTTTTGAGTTAGGAGGCGATGACTTTAGTTATGATTTTGTAGATGATAGTACACAAAAATATGGGTCAAAATTGATTAGGATCATTTTCTTTATCCCTCTTAGGGATAAAATTCATAAAAGTGGCGTTGAGAGCATGGAGCACGCCTGATATTCTTTGTGATTCAACAACAAGAGCCCAAACATATTTCTTGATAGTGGGCCAATACTGGTGGAAGAAATCCAAGGTGAAGCCATCTAGACCTGGTGACTTTTTAGGAGCCATATTCATGACTACGACTTCAACTTTTGATAGGGAAATGGGGTGCATAAAACATGAATTTGATCAATAGTGATTAATTTAGGAATGTGTTGGGTAATAGACTGGATAGAAAAAAATATATTCGGTTGGGGATTAATTAACATAGTTTGGAAGAAAGAGACTAACTCATGCTCAATATCTTGACGAGAGGTGAGTTTGTTACCTTCAAATGAAGTTAATTGGGTGATGCGATTGGAGTGCTAATGTTGGACCATCGATCAATGAAATAATTTAGTGTTGTTCTCTCCTTCCTTGAGCCATTGAACCCTTGTTTGTTTCCTCCATAATATTTCCTCTTGATGTCACCTTTCCTCAATCTAGGAACATAATATATTCTCTTGCTATGAGAGATCCTCCAACCATCCATGATGGATGATTTGTTATTGGAGGTCAACCATCTAAGATTCCATTTGTTTATGGACTTGAAAGATGTTTCCAAAGACCAACTTGTTCCAAGATTTAAGATGTTGCTTGAGGTTCTTTAGACAGTGATGGAAGTCAAACATTAATAACCTTGTGACACATCATCTTTAGCCTACCATTTATGAATGTTCTTCTAAAAATATGGGTGAAAGAGACAAAAAAATTCAAATATGAAAGGCCTCTTGAGAGGAGTGCTCTAAATATCAATATTGATACATATAGGCTAGTGTTATGAACCTGTTGCTGGGAGGATATTCGCCTCCATTTGGAGTCCTGAAAGCGTGATAGATTCAAAGACTAGGAATCTATCAAGTCGACAGGAAATTTGTTGGGATCCAACAATTCAGTTGTTCCAAGTGTGCATACCACTGAAAATTTCAATGTCAATCAGTCTTTGGTTCTAAATGAAGGTATTGAAAGTGACATTATCAATATCTAGCGTTTGTATCCCTCCTTAATTTTTTTCAAGGGAGGAGATAAAGTTGAATTCCCCACCTAATATCTAAAATTGGTGTTCATTGAAGTTAGTAATGTTTTGCAATATTTGCAGGAAGTCATATTTTTCATTGATTTGCAGTGGTCCATAGATACTAGTGATAAAGCATGTGGATCCCAAGACTATTGGTTTGAATTGAGTTGTGAAATTCTTGCAGTAGCAAAGTAATTTTCCAAAAGGACCATGGGTGGATTCCAAAGGATTGCAAGCCCCCTTGCAGATCCTATGGACTGCAAGGAAACTAATTGTCCATTTTTCCATATTTTAGGAAGAATAGTAGCCAAGGTTGAAATAGATCATTTGTTTTCTTGTAGCATAAAAATGTCAAGAGATTCCATACATACCTTATTGGGCAAGAGCCTTTTCTTTCTCTTACCATTTATTCCTCGAATGTTCCAAAAGACAATTTTCATTGAAAACTTAGGGAGGGAGAGGGATGGTAAGAATATGTGATCAATGCATTTTCTCCAAAGTTGACCAAGATATCCCCAATTTACTGTAGAAGTTGCAAATTAGATTTTCTTCCACTGCACTTATCATCTCTAAGTTTTCTCTTGGTCTGCTTCAGTTTGTTGGTCTAAAATCCAAGCGTGGGGTTGGATCCTTGTGATGGATTAGGGCCAGTGGTATCCTTCTTTCTTTGGAGGAGATATTGATGTACACACTGAATGTGTTTGAGTGGGATCAAATTCATGTACTTACTATGTCATGAATCCAAAATACCACGTATATCGATGCCTTCCAATTCCATATCGTTTGGATCAAGGTCAGTTCCCTCCTCCCCTTCAAGATTCATGGTCACATCTTCCAAGGGTGTGATATCAATAGGAATCTCATAATATTTTGGCCCTTTGGGTTCATCAATGTTAGGGGAAGGATCAAAAGGTTTGCAGTGTTACCCCCATAGGCTAGGGGTAAGTAAGGATATGATGTCTCGATGCCCGCAAGTTGAATGCATGGAGTGTTGAGAGTCAGATGAACAAGAAGAGCCCCTCCTCTTACAACACATCACCATTGATTAGAAGTAGTAGCATCCACCACACCAGATTGGCCCACAGAGGAAAATAGGTATTTCTTCATGAGGTAACAAGTCCAGTCTCATGGTAAGTTTCATTTTAATAATTGAATCATTGGAACATGTTGCAAAGGGTCCTTTCTTGATTTTGAAAATGTTTGCCTGGAACTTATTCTTTTTTCCTGATTTCACCTTGGTGGTTGACATGTTTTCCTAGTAAGTGGGTCACCCTTAGAAAAAGGGTTGGTACTAGGGGATCCTATTGAAGGGTAATTATACCATTCCCATACATATTCACCACTTTCCATGCTTATTCCCCTTCATTTCCTCATCTTTTGGGTTTTCACTCTCATTGACCCCAAGAAGGGCTTGTACATATTTTCATGGGAAGAAGGGGATAAAGGCCTAGAGGGGTTATAGATGAAAAAAGATAAGATCCATAAATTATCTTCTAGATGCTCTCCCTAAGGTCCTGAGAGAAATGAAATGCTTCTCCACAAAAATTCAAGGACCTATAAAAAGAAAAACACATAATTAATAAATGTCCCACTTGTTGAGGGAATGCATTTGCGTTGTCATTTACATTTCTTACACATGGCACTCGATGTGTTCTTATCTTCAAGTGGAATTATGGTTCTCCTTACTTTTCATTTTAAATAAAACTCAATGTTTTGGACCATAATCAAATAATGACAAATAAATGGCTTGGAAAAATGTTGCATTGCAAATGAGGATGCAATACACCATCTACAAAGGCACCCATACATGAAATGAAATGATTCCTTGTATGTTAAGAAACCCCATTCCCAAAAGGCATGCCCCTATCCACCTAATACTCTTTTTCATAACTTAGAGAGGGTCTTCTTGGGTATTTTTATATCCAATAGGGAACCATGACAACCCTCCCATACTTAAATTTGGCAAGTTGTATAAGGTCTTTGAGAATTTGTTTAATTTGAAAAAGGGGGATTTAATGCACATGTTTGGGTGGTTCTTTTATTAAATGTGGCATACTTGGAATTATACACTAGTACATATGAGCAAATTTTCAACGGTTTTTTGTTGATATTGCCACACTTATCCGTCGCAATTTCCACGAAAGCTGAGATTTTTTTTCGTCGGAATAATTTTCTCGCTATATCCACGATCCAAGTGTGCGTGGAAACATCGACAAAATTAGCTCTCCACGTGTCACCACCTTCAATATTGGTTAAACCTATGCATCGTCTCAATTACGACGAACTATCATCGCAATAACAACGAAGAAATGTGGCAATTATGACAAAACTTCATCGCAATTGGGATGAAAAGTTATGCCAAGCCAATAACTTACGACGCAGCTATTGAATGTGCGATGAAAGTCCATCGCAACTTGCGACAAAAATCCATGGTAATATCGACAAGTGCAATATCTCAAAACCAAATTTACGACGCACATGTTGTATATGCGACGAATATTCGTGGCAAATTGCGACGAAGTTTCGTCGCTATAGCGATGGTTGTCGTAAAATAGTAAAATTTTTCTGACGAACTTGCGTCGATATTGCGACGATGACTTTAGGTTTAAAAAAAAAAATTACATGAAATATGGTATACCATATTTTATGCCATATTACAATGTAATATGGTAATGCCATATTACATTGTAATATGGCATTACTATTACATTGTAATATTCTAATA
>ML822531.1:90631-112618 GCA_009831015.1 Picea engelmannii | reverse complement strand
TGGTGTACTGTGCATGTGTGTGATTGTTTATTTATTACTGCTCATTATTGGATAATAATTCTACATTGATATAACATTTGAAAAAAAAAAGGATTATAATTACGTTATTACTGATTCACCCCCCCTCTCAGTAATCCAACAATATCATTTCAGACTTCTAGATCACTTCACAGGGAAGGTCCTTTTGAATTTGCCTTTCTTCCTTCATAAGAGCCTAACGAAAGTGTGTAAGAAGATCAGAGTCAAACCTTTAAGCATAAAAACCGCCCTTTTCCATTATGGCCTGATTAAAATCATCATTTTGGAATAACTAAGACGAAGAGAAAGAACTTGGCAACACTTTCTTTTCTGGGAGGGTTTTGAGACCCAAATTCAACCTATAAATGAAAAGAAGAAAGTAGGCAAAAAGCATTCAACTCCTCAGAGCAGCTCAAGGAGGAGGAGAGCTCTTCCAAAACCACGAGAGGACAGAAATTCTAGCATAAAGCCCAAAAAAGATAAAAAGAAACTAGATTTTGAAACAAACTCAGAGCAATCCACAGTGAAAAAGACAAATGTTCTAAATTTGCCTTACACAGATTCAGATACAGAGCCAGAAAAGGAAGATGAAAGTCCAGCCATCAAAATTCCAGAGCACTCCATGGAAATTGCACAGGATTATGAAGCTTTTACTCCCAAAGATGAAGGTGAAACCTCAAGAAATAAGAAATCAAATAAATCACAAAAGATTAAGGAGCTGAAAGAAGTAATAGCACAGCAGGAGGTTCTGGAAAGGGTGATAAAGGCAAGATATAAAGCCTTATCAGAGAATTTTGCAAAAACAAATGCAACTTTTGAGAAGCTAGCACGTTAAATCATTAAAGACAAAAATAAGAAGAAGAAAATCACAAAAGATTATAATAGCTTATGGTGGTTAGCTAAGCGCCTGAAGAGGAAAATAAAAAAAGTGAAGGAAAAGATTAACACACATCTAGATTTACAGGTTCTGGCCTAGGTTGCTATAAATTTGCAAGGAGAGCAATCAAATGAACATTGAGTTTTTGATGGAACAACAATTTTGAATATGAAAGGTTTCCTTTTTGACCAAAACAGATCTTTCACCAGCATAGAAGGCGAAATTATAATCAATCAGTTGTTGAAAAGCAGAGCTTTCATCAGCTAATTAGCAAATCCTAAGGCGAAATAGCTGGTGAAACTGGAGAATGAAAATTTTGAAAGGTTGAGCTCGAACAGAGCGATTTTGGAGTGATTTAAAGGGTAAGAGAGTATCAAAAGATTAATCATTGAATCAGGAAATATTCAGTATCAAAGATTCGTGGAGATTTTTGGGTGAATGTTTAAATGGTCAACTAAAGTTTTGTTCACAGTTGTTGAAAGATTCCCAGCCATTGAAGACATGTGTCTTTTCCTCCATGACACATCAGAGACATGGAAGTGATGATGACCAGATGTCAAAGATCAACTAAGAAGACAGTTCGATTCCTAGGAACTAGTTCTTTAATTATCCTATTGTATTCAATTAGTGTTTTTCTTTCTATATTTAGAAATCCAGATCCAGTTTTCCAGGATCTGAGACTTCCTGTAAAGGTTATAAATGCCTTTCTTTTTGAGATATCATGGTTCGATTCTAGATACAGGAATACATTATGTTGTAAACAGACTTTTCTTTGATAATACAAATCAGAATTTTCTCTCTCTTTTGATGTCAGATTCTCTTTTTCCTTCTGTACTTTCTATCAAGTTGTTTTAGCTACAGAATGATGGTTATCTCATTGGTTAGCTCATAATTTGATATTGAGTTTTTTATCATTGTTTATTAAACCCTACATTTTGTATTCGGTTTATGAACATTGTTTTCTCACCCATTTAAAGCTATCATCTGATCATCAATCCTTGAGAGCACTGGCTTATTTGATTTTCATGTTACTGTCTGAGTGCCATACTGTAATTGAGTTATCGCATTGATCCACATATACATAAACACAAAAATAAGTTTACCTTAAGTTACCAAGCATCTTTGACCCACAACCACAAAGAGTTTCTTGGAGTGATAACAAAGGGTACAGGTCGGCCCCACCTTATTGTGATTAATAATAAATGTAAAATATAATTAATCTGGTCAATATTAATTATAATAATAATATTAATAATTATAATGTGACTTAGAGAGGCCGACCCTGTTGATCCAATAGACACTTTTGTTGATAGGATAAGTCTAATATAAGTAAGGGAAGATTCCCCATTGTGGAAACACATCTTTCATGTGAATTTGGAAATTTCAGCAAGTGCACTTCTTTGGAAAAGGTGCACACCTCTCTTGGGCACTAGATTTCTAGGGTTTGAGCACCCTCTTGTGTGCTAGGGTTTATATCGGTGGTGAAGGTATTTCTCTTGAAGAATAGAACAAAGGATTTGGCTGGGTTTTCTTCCCTTGTTGAGAAGGGTATCCCATGATACTTCTTGTGTTCTTGTGCATGGTGCTTCTTCTTGTGATCTTGGTTGCTGCAACATTTATGGTTATGGTTAAATGATAAAATGGAATGAACTTCATGCTTAACCTAGCTTATTGAAAAATCAACAAAATCCAACTTAGTAAAATACTTTGCATCCTTTAACTGATCAATCAATCATCAATACGAGGAAGAGGATAACGATTTATTACCGTGATCTTGTTCAAGGATTTGAAATCAATGCACATGTGCCACGTACCATCATTATTTGGTACTAAGACAATCAGTGACCCCCATGGCAAAGTGCTTGTCCGAATAACCCCATTTTTAAGCAACTCTTGGATTTGTTTTTTAATTTTTGCATTTTCCATCACTGACATCCTGTACATACCAATGTTTGGAAGAGGACAATCCTGCTGCAAACAAATGTCATGTTGGACTCCTCTTTTGGGAGGCAATCCTTTTGGTTCCTGAAACATCTCACAATGAGCATTAACAACTTCATATAAATCATATTTCATTTTTTAGTCACATCCTTGGAAGACTTCCTTTTCAACATTCTCTTTTGGTTTTATCATCAAGAGAACAAAATTCTTACTAGCATTCACTAATCTCTTCATTTGTCCAGAATTTACAAGTGACATGTTCATCTTCTTTTTGTGTGCTCTAACAATGTACTCAACTCCATTTTTAAACAAATGATATTTTTTCTCATGTCTATGAAAGATAGCTCTCCTATCATACAAATATGGACTTCCTAAAACAATATCACATATATCCAATGGAATAACATCAAGCTCTACCTCATCTATAAAGTTTGCAGTAATGGAAAATATGATATTACACCTTCTTGTTACATGCAACTTTTCATTGTCACATATCCATCCTAAAGGGTATGGTTTTGGATGAGGTGTTGTCTCCAAGTTTAATTTATTTACTGTATCCTTAGATATGAGGTTTTCTTGTGAACCACTATCAAAAAGTGTGTCTATTTTGGTATGTTTTGAAATCACCCTTATGTGGAAAATATCTATTGTTTCCTTTTCATGTTGATTTTCATTGATGGAAAAATTTGAAGAACCAGTGCTAGCAATGGATTCCTTACCTTTATATCCCATGGCTGTAATCTTTGTCTCATCACCAGAATTTGAACCCAAATCATGTTGGGTAGTTGTAGTAGTCTTTGGCTTCCTTTTGTTGTTGAAATTTTTGGGTCTCATCTCAGGATGAAGCTTCCAACAATGGTCTTCATCGTGGCCATCCTTAGAACAATGCTTGCATGTCATTTTTTCTCCATCTTTCCTCACTGAAGCATTCTTCTTTCCTTTTCCCTTGAACTTTCCCTTTCATTTATCTCCATTAAATAAAGGTTTCCTGTTTCCCTCTTAAGGAACATTCTTTCCTCTTGCTTCTAAATGAGTAGCCTGCACACATACTTCATCTATATTTGTAGGGTTAAACATAAGTATGGTATGTCTCAAATAAATATGCAATCCTCCAATGTATTTGAGCAAAGTATCTTGTGAAGACAAATCTACACCCAAAACCAAAGCTCTTTTTCTAAACTCTTGAGTGAATATTTGTACATTTTCCCCCTTAGCTTGTCTAAAATTTTGCCAATCCATTATAGCTTTCTGAATGTTTTCTAATGGATAAAATTTCCTTTTAATTGCAACAATAAAATCATTCAAAGAGGATAAAACTTTACCATGTTTATTCATGTCCTCTTGAGTTTTGGCTTCCCACCAAATTAGTGTTGCACCTTCCAATCTAAGAGAGGAAAGATGAACTTTGGTTTCATCATCTTGGATCTTTTGTATCCTACAATACACCTCTATTTGACGAACTCAATTGTCCAACCTTTCTGAATTCACCTCTCTATTATACATAGGCAATTCAAATTTAATATCAAGCTTAAGTAAAGGAGTATGTGTTATATTTTTACCATGCTCCTTTGGATAAATAAGAGTTGGTTTTGAAATAGTAGAGGAAGAAGAAGATGGAGGTGAAGGAGGTGGAGTGCCACCATTACCTCCATTCCCTTTTGGAGTGTTTTCCTCATGGTCTCCATCATATTTTGGAGGATTAGAAATTTCACCCTGCAATCTTGCATTCCTTTCATCAAATAACACTTTCACCATTTCATCCATATCAAAGAAAGATTTCCTGAAAGTTTTGTCTTCTGAAGAAAGGTTCTCTTGACTCCCCATATGAGCCATGCTTGGTGAATGTCTCCTTGAACCCTAAGGTGAATGTGCAACTCTCCTCCTTGATAGCTGAGAACTTGGCTCCACAAGATGTCCTTATCCTCTTGTGAGATTCAACCTTGTAAGCATAAGAAAACAACACTTGCACAAACAATCAAACCTTCAAAAACCTATGCTTTGATACCAACTGATCTGAAAATGGAATGGATTCATTTCCAATAGATCTTTAAAATGAAGAAGACTTGTCTCTTTTAAATTGCAAGTGTAAAATGGTATGTGTTTGGGTAATTGGATCAAGTTACTAAGAAATCCATTAATTTTTTTTTACTTAATCATGAACAACATATAATACATATAAAAAACATCAATAATGAACACATAACACAACAAATGATAAAGGAGTTCACCCCTCTCTTGGGCTACATATCCTGGTCCAACTTCCCTTGGATCATTTTTATTATTCTTAAAAAGTTCTCTTATAATGATCAGAATACAAAATAGATGGATCCAATGGCTTCAGAACATCCAAAAACCCCTAGCTGGGCTTTTTTGGCACCTGGTTTGGCCAAAAAATGAAGAACTTACACCTCCTCGAAGTTTCCCCCCTTCAAGTTGGTTGTCCCTGCTCGCCAAAACGCACCCATTGATTGACTAACTCGGCCTCTGTGTGTTTTTCGTGCCAAAATCCAGCACATGCTACGATCCCACAAAAAGGGAGAAAATGTAGGACTATTTGCGCTGGCCCCCAAACTTCAGTGGAGAACTTGGTCGTATGGCCCCATATGGCCAACGACCTAATAGTTGTGTGCCCGTCGGCTAGTTCCTCTGCACGAAGGCGTGTGGTCATATGGTGTAGAAACATGTGACTGGGGATAATCCTCCATTGTAATAGTTCACGCGCATGCCAAGTATAAAGGATAGGTCATATGGTATGGTTGTATGCGTATGCACGGGGGGTTGGGGCTAGGCCCTGGCCCTTTAGTTCGCTGGTATAACAAAGGTTTTCAACACAAATAATTTTAAATGTATTGTAGTGTTAAGGAACACCCACGGGGGGGGGTTGGTAGCTCGACCTTGCCAAGACTTTAACATTCCATCTGTAGGTCATCGGTTCGACCCCTGTAGACTCACCCATTTTTAACACTGGAGGGGTGTCATGTGGCAGCCCACGACTGGGCCACATGGCACCATACAACTTGCCAACAACTATGACATGTGTCACAACTTAATTCATCCACCTGTCTGCCAATGTATGCCCTGTCAGCATGCCAATGCATATTCCACGTCACTCTACAGTCGTACGACCTGTACGGTCAACTGCCACATCAAAACTGTACGGACTTTACAGTCAACAAAATTTTGCATGTTTGGCAAAATGAACAGAACACAATATCTTGCTCATACGACATTTGTTTAATCTCGTTCAAGTTGCGTTGGGTTTGTGAGGACGAGACCTACACACGTGTCTATTTTGAAGCAATTTCGAGCACTTATTTTTGAGCAAAATTTGATCCCCTGGATCAACATAGCCCATAATGAGTGAACCACGTATATTTTTGTCTCTATTGTATTGTGTATCTTCTGTGTTTTATTTCTGCATTTGTTTTATTTTATTGCTCCACGATCCTATTTTTCTAACACCAAATGGGGATATTGATGTATCATGTTGTCATTGATGTTAAAGGATTGATGTCAAGTATTTTCATAGTAATATCATTGATGTATTGATTTTTGGATCATGTAGTAATGGATGTAATTGATGTCAAATGATTGATGTAATTGATGTCAAGTGGTATCATGGTGATGTGTTGTCATGGGTTGATATTTCATATGGATTGATGTATAGATGGGTTGATGTAAAGTTTGATGAACTCCAAAGTGGTCCCCTTATGATGAAATCCATCACGGGAAGACGCTTTGCGAAGTCGAAATGCTTAAGTGGTTGAGTCATCATAGATGTGTGGTTAAGGAACCCAAGGTTGATTGTGGAATAATGTAATGAAGATCAGTGAATTGGTAAGTGAGACTACTCTATATGGATAATTCTCATCATGCCATTTCCGGTGATATGTGGAACACCACATAACTCCTCACGGTTAGAGAGTTATGGCCATATGAAATTGGAAAACCCTCATGTGTTATCTAGAAGCCCCTAGAAGGTCAAAGAAGTCAAATTATTCTAGAATTTCCTAGACGAAGTTGACCAGTCAAAGTGGTTAGTCATGGATTAAGTGGTTGCAACAAGAAAACAATTAAAAATAATTTAGTTGCAACTAGAAGTGGAGAAATTACAATTTGTAGAAAAGTGGGTTAGAAGTGGGTTAGCCCCAAAAGAAGGAAGTTGGGATAAGTTGGTTAGAGGGTAACCCATAGAAGAAGCTACTTGGAGAAGTATAAATAAGAGATCAAGGGTCTCTTATGTGAGTGAATCTCTTGAGTATATTGAAGATCTATTTTTGGTGGAAAATTCATTGCAGGTACTCATGGATGCATCAAAAGTTTCGTAAGTCTAATGTTTGATTGCGAAAGTTTGGGAGGTTCGGAAAATCCTATTTTCTGAAGCAGTATGCAGGCTGCAGTGGTCCAGGGCGTGTAAGTACGTGGGATGAAGGATATTAGGGCGTGTACAGTTGGGAAAGGACATGAAAATATTGAGTAAGTGTTGATGCTAGGTTCTTGAAGTCTGAAGCAAGTTCCAGATCAACATTCTACAGGTTCAGATCTGCTACAGAGGTTCTGGTATGGGTACATATTGTCTTGATGTTTAGAATTTCTCATGGTGTGGTGAATTCCTGAGGCATTATTTATATGGTTGTATTGATGTCAGGATATGGTAGTTGGTTGGTTGAGTAGTTTGGTTCTATTTTTATTAAGATATATCCATGATTTGTGATGGTATATGCATGAGGAGCATGGATAGGTTTTTGGATGGTGTATATATGTTTGTAGTTGGTATGGTACAGGTTGAGCAGTGATAGGTTGATTGTAGTGATAGGTTACTGGTGGATGTGACAAAGGAAGGAAGAGTTTGAAGGGCATAAGTTGTGAAGTTTCAAAAACCCTAGTTTATGAAGGTGTACACAGGATGACAGAGGGAAGGACATGTACATACATGTGTTGCAGTATTGGTAGATCATGTACATACATAGGTTGCAGTATAAACAGGTTGCATACATGTTGACAAAATTGTTTCTCTTCACAAGCAGGGTCTTGTACTTGAGGATTGGATTTCTCACATTTCAGTTGGTGTTGAGATCTACAAGATGAGTCTTTCTTTGAGAGTTGGTGCTCTTTTGGAGTTGTTTCTCTTTTTTAGTTGATCCTCATAAACCCTAAGGATTGTAGTCCATAATAAAAATGAAACATATACATATATCTTATGTTCCTTGTGTTCTTTATGGTGATGGTTTATTGATGATGTTTGTTATTGAGATATGTTAGTTGTAAATGAAAGTAATAAATAATGAGTAAATGGTGATTGTTAACTAAGGTGTTTTGTAAAGAAGTGCAAAAAGAGTCTACATTGATTCACGCCCCCCCCCCTTCTCAGTGTGGTCGGTGTGTCCAACAGGTAACTCTTCCTCTTATGCTAGTGCCAACTAGAATAAATACCTTATGAAGGTTGATATCATATTGCATACCTCAAGACTCTTTAGTTAGTTTCTTCATCACGATGCAAAGTATCATATTACTCTATGTCATTAACTTTTTTTTACTCTAGTGAACTTGCTCATGATGCAAAGTTTCACACCACATGGAAGCATGCCCTCTGAACTTTACAATTGAAAACTTCACCTTCTTGTGTTCTTAATATTATCATATTCAAAATACCTTTGGATATCACTTATCCAACATAATAGTTCTTCTACTTTTAGACCCTTTAATAATGTGAGATTTCAAATTTGACTTGTGTTTAGCTCTTTAAAAAATTGTGATCAATCTAGCTGTAACATTTATTTCCTACTCATTTTCTTGCTCTTCTTTTAAATTATTGATGTCCACTCTATTTTCATGTCGCCCACTTTTCAATTTTTCTTCTTAGTTCTTGTATTTCCCAATTTCAACCAATTCTCTTCCATCTTATTACAATTGCTTCCATTATACCTCACCTAACTCTAAGAAATTTCACTTTTAAAGTTTCTTTTAATCACCCAAATCTTTTTCAATATCCAAATTGCCTCCAAATTCAAATTCTGTTTGATACCAAAATAAATACATATCCAAATTGCCTCCAAATTCAAATTCTGTTTGATACCAAAATAAATACAAAATAGTAGATTAATGATCTCAACTCAAGAAATTTCACTTTTAAAATTTCTTTTAATCACCCAAATCTTCTTCAATATCCAAATTGCCTCCAAATTCAAATTCTGTTTAATACCAAAATAAATACAAAATAGTAGAGTAATAATCCCAACTCAAGGTTCAATATACCCACATTCAAATGTCACAACTTAAAAACAATAATTAAAAAAAAAAATCACTCAACACATATTATTCAGAATTCAAAATACACATCAATATTAAGAATATATACTCGTTCTTATTATTCAATAATAGAATAGATTTCAACTCTAAATTGTCTCAATAGTGTAATTTGTTTTCCTCTTTCTTGTAATTCACATTTCTGTGTATTGCTTCAATGCACACAGTTTGCGATCTTTAATATTATCATCATTTTTATTGAAGTACTCTAATTTTATAAAATTCAATTTTTTTTTGAATTTAATGAAAGAGAAAATTTAATATACTATATGTATTAATTAGTTAATTTTTTCAATTTTGAAGGTATAGATTAGTTAACATAGAAGTTTGAAGTCATTATAATAATATACTCTTTATAAACTCAACATATCACTTATTTTTGGAATAAAATAATATTCATTATAATAATATACTAGTTATAAACTCAACATATCACTTATTTTTAAAATAGAATAATATTAAAATACAGTGGGTGATAATTTCCTTCCCGCCTTTATCTTTTCAATACCTTCGCTGTATCAATCAGAAAAAGAGCGAGCTACAAACGAGAGGAGACAACTGGTAGTGGCAGAAGGCGGTGCAAAAAATTATAAAAGAAAAGAAAAGGTAAAGAATATATATAAATATGAACACCAGTCCTCGGAAAGAAGAAGAAGTTCAAATTGTTTGACAGCAACCGTCGGCAAGTCTACGCAACAGTCGCAATAGCATACCTGTCCATACTACAAATGGTTATATGTCACAGGAAAAAAGAAGTTTTCGTCTGCAAGATCCCTTGAAGAAATTAGTTCTTAAATAGAAAACGCAGTGCGAAGTTGATTTTGATATTTAAAAGCGATTTAAATAAATAGAATATTTTTATTAACGAGGAAGACTTAAGAGTGGTATAAATTATTTAATTAAATGAATAGAATATAATGTTTTTATTAAGAGGATGACTTAGGAATGGAGTAAAAGAATAGAATATTTTTATTAACCAGGAGGATTTAGGAGTGGTATAAAGTATTTACTTAAATGAAGAGAATATAATATTTTTATTAAGAGGAAGACTTAGAAGTGGAGTAAACTATTTAATTGATATATATGTTAGTGAATTAAGTTGATTTTGATATTTAAAAGCGAATACAATATTTTTATTACCTAGGATGATTTAAGAGTGGAGTAAACTATTCATATAAGATGCAATATCACATATATCTCCTTTTTATTGTTTTTAAAAATATATATAAGTTTATTTTCTTCTCTTTGTTTTTATTTTTATGTGGAGATGACTCAATTAAATTAAATTGATAGTTTAAATATATATTTTTTTCAAATAAATTTTATGTTTGTCTTTGTTATCCATACTAAGTGGTGATGAAAATTTGAAGTTTGAATGGATAGATTATATATATTTTAATTAGAATTTTCATAATTAAATAATTATGTAGAGATGGTGATCACTAAATTATTATTATATATATTAAATTTTATTTTTCCATCAAAATTCAAAAGATTTTTTTTTATAATTTTTTTTATATCAAATTTTAAATTATTTATAATGTATTTTAATTTTTTCAAATTTAAAATATATAAAATAGTATTTTTTCATTAATATTATATATATATATATATATATATATATATATATATATATATATATATATATATATATATTATTTTATAAATCGATATTATTTTTATGGGTTTAATGGTTAAGAACATGTGTTTCTTGGTAGGAGGTTATAAGTTCAAATCCAAAGGGAGGGTAGGATATGTGTTTTGCTGAGTGGAGTGGTTCCCTTGTCCAACAAACAACCAAGGATGGCATAAATATGTTTGGTCTTGGCTAAACTATTGGGGAAACACCATTTTGCAGAATAAAGATACTATTAAAAATATCATCAAATCAAAATTTAAGGAGAAAATGTGGTGTGATAAAAAGTTAGAGGAAAAAAGAAAATTAAGGTATTATAAGGATGTAATCAACCATAATCTAGAAGATTAAAATTATCTATATGTTTTGACAAGTGTAAAGAAAAAAATAAACATTGTTAAGATAAGAACAAATTCTCACGAGCTCCATAGTGAAACTGGGCATTGGTCAATTCCTAAGACGCCATGAGATGAAACAGTGTGTCACCTTTGTGACACTAAGAAGGTTGAAGATGAAAATCACTTTCTCTTAGATTGTCCAACATATACCTATATTAGATCTCATTTTCAAAATATTTGTCACACTACCAACCTTCCTAACCTCTTAAGTCAACAAAACTATGGTTATCTTGGAAAGCTTCTCTTAATTATTTTCGAGCACATAAACAAAATTCTAAATAATCGCAAGTAATCACTTACCCTATTAAGGTATGATAGACCAATTCGGTCTTAATGGACGTTAATCATCATCATCATCATCATCATATATATATTGTTAAGTACCTGAATAGATCTGAAGATAAATCTCAAAATAAACCCACAATATCAACAAGAAAAAACCAAACCATTCACAAAAATACTGAACAAAAGAAATAACGAAAACTCTTGAGGTAGGGTAACACCATATATTAATCATTAAGGAAGGATAACACCTCTCAAGCAATGTTTGATACATTCACAATATTATTCACTATGTTTCATTACATTGCTTATACTTCTTTATATAGCTCTCTCTATCTACTATGAACCTTCTAGAGAGCCTTCGTACATTTATTACATCTAACTACCATAGTGGGCCTTTATTAATAAAGTGGACCTAGTCCATCTTACATCGAATGACCACATTCTTATATATTAAATGAATTCCACTAATAATACATAACCACATTCTCATTGGGTACCTCCCTAGGCACCCCATATTACCTCCCTAGGTATACTACATTCCATCCCCCTTCACATGTTTCTTCCTTGAAATATGAGAAGAAACCATACAATATGACTGGCTAAGTAATGTAGTCAACTGGTACCAAGCACGACTATCCATCCATCCCAATGGAAGTTGAACATGATCTCCATCTACTACCTTTCCACCATGATCTTTCTTTGCATCATGTCGGGGTTTCCATGGGATTGTTTTTGTAGCCTAATCTCTTACCGTAGTGTTAGGATTCCTCCATGCACCTTCTCTTGAATGGTTTCCTTTTTGGTTCCTTGTTGGTGCATAAATGTGGTGATTGTCATGCCCTTTCATGGATTATTATTGTGTCTCTATATGATGTGGATGGTGATATAGAACAACTGTAGGAATCTATTCTTTTTTCTTCAAATATGCAACACATTGTGCCTTTGAGTCAATGACCTCCTTAGCTTCATGATTGCATCCTTCATGTAGTTTTGCTTCATCTCCTTTTGTAGACTTTGTCTCTGATTCAACTTTGGACTCTACAATAACTAATGTGCTTGTTGGGGTGGGTTCGTTAGTCTTTCTAAGAGACACATCCTTCAATGTGATTTTTTTTTTCTTGTACAACAACTTCAAAAAATTCTTTTGCACATTAATATTAATGGTACCCACTGATTCTATCCAAGGATATCCCAAAACAATATCCACTTTATCCATATGCATAACATAAAAATCTGAATGCAACACATATTTATCCATACTGAACTTCAAATCTTTAAAAATGTGAACGTTTTCACCCTCAACTTGTGTACTTTGAATATCCTTTGGAAGAACTTGCATTGTATTAACCAATTGAACATTGATAAAATTATGCATGCAACTAGGGATAACAGAAATAATAACCTTCTCCTTATGAATACAACCATGAACCTGTAATATAAATTTGCTACTTGAAATAAACCCTTGGTGCATTCTTTATCCTTACTCTTGGAACATGACCACTTGTCTAAAAATAAATTTTCATATTCTTTATCTAAAAGTGCAGAAATATCTTCAGGTTTAACTTCAAACCACCAGTTAAGAGCATCATCCCTTAATATTATCCATAGTCCATTTCACCATAGGAAGCCACATGATGACTTAATATTTTTTATATATTCTTCAATACTAGGGCCATCATATCTTCCATTAAAATGCATCATTCTTTAAATAAATATGCAACAAAATCTAGGGTTTAAAAAAATAGATTACAATAGAAAATCACGGTATTTTTCGGAAAAACCCTAAAAATTAATCAAATTTAAAATGTTCATAACTTTACTTCCCGAACTCCATTTCAGATGATTTTGTTTTTTAAATTGGATATTTTTTTGAGAGAAATTCAAATATCCAATTGTTTTGACCAAATTATACTCATAAATTTTCAGATATGAACCCGAAGTGCGCCTCCCTCATTTTTCCTTAGAAAAAATCTGCAAAAAGAGCCAAAACATTCTCCCCCTCTTTGGCCAAGGAAAGTGCTATGATACCAATTGTTAAGATTTGAATATATCTCATGATAAATCTCAAAATAAACACACAATATCAACAAGAAAAAACCAAACCATTCACCAAAATATTGAACACAAGAAATAACGAAAACCCTTGAGGTAGGGTAACACCATATATTAATCCTTAAGAAAGGATAACACTCCTCAAGAAATGATTGATACATTCACAATATTCTTCATTATGTTTCATTACATTGCTTATGCTTCTTTATATAGCTCTCTCTATCTCTTAGGAACCTTCTAGAGAGTCTTCTCACATTTATTAAATCTAACTACCATAGTGGGCCTTTATTAATATAGTGTACCTAGTCCACCTTACATTGAATGACCACATTCTCATATATTAAATGACTTCCACTAATAATACATAACCACATTCCCATTGGGTACTCCCCAAATACCCCATATTACCTTCATATATATATATATATATATCATAGTTGCATGGGAATCGCTCCTAGTATTTCTAGCATCTCTGAAACTAGTTCCCGACATTTTGGGAGCTTATGAACTTGTAGGGAATGTCCCCAATTGGATGGGAATTGTTTTGGGAACTTGGAATATTTTTGGGAGATTCAACATCAAGGTAATGGGAGTTTGAGAACAAGTTTCACAATACTAAAACCGATCTCTTTTGCTGTTTTTTTTTACTTTAGAAAAGATTTTGACATGGTTCCTAGGCAAAACCTTTGGAATAGATTGGAAGAGATAAAGGTTTCTCTCGAGTTGAGGGATGTTGCAATAAGGATGTATGAGAACGTTATTTCTAACTTTAAAAACACCGAGGGTTGGTCGAAAGAGATTAACTGCAACATTGGAGTCAAACAAGGTTGTCCCTTGTCCCCTGCCCTTTTTGGCATATAAATTGACAAGTTAGAATATTTATTGGAAAAAACAGGTTTTTTCGACCTTACTCTCACTGGTATAGTCGTCAATATTCTTCTTTATGTCAATGATATCATTCTTATGGAAAGGAGTCCCCATGATCTTGAAAACCAACTAAGAATCCTCAAGGATTTTTGATCCAATATGGGTATGACTGTTAATATTGATAAGACTAAGGTCATGATTATTAAATCCAATAAGATCACTTATGATACCTTCGTTTATGAAAACAACAAATTGGAGGAAGTGACTTCATACAAATATCTTGGAATTGATATTCTTCATAAGCTCAACTAGAATTATAGAATTGAGAAAAAGATTATTGAGGGATGGAAAACTTATTATGGGATTGAAACAATTGTAAATCAACCGATATTTGGAGTTGGGATAAGAAAAAACTTCTCTTTGAGACTCTTGTTACACCTGTCATTGTTTATGGATGTGAAGTATGGGGTTGTATTATCTCTTGTGAATCCTAGAGAAAGATAGAGCAAATACAAAAGAATTTTATAACCTATAATCTCAAAATTAAAGGAAATACGCCCTATCACATCCTCCTCTTAGAAACAAGCCTCTCCCCCATTGAGAGCACAAATATGACTAGATACCTAATGTATAAGAACAAGTTAAACAACGTGCAATACAAGAGGCTTCCTAAAAGTTCCTCAAAATCGAGTTGTAACCACCATAGACTCAAGAGAGGATGGCATAAAGATGCCCGGTCTTGGATAAACTATTGGGGAATCATGGAAGACAACATTTTGTAGAATAAAGATACTATTAAAAATATCATCATATCAAAATTTAAGGAGAAAATGTGGTGTGATAAAGAGTTAGAGGAAAAAATAAAATTAAGGTATTATAAGGATGTAATCAACCCTAATCTAGAATATCAAAATTATCTATTTGTTTTGACAGGTGTAAAGAAAAAAATAAGCATTGCTAAGATAAGAACAAATTCTCACGAGCTCCATAGTGAAATTAGGCATTGGTCATTTCCTAAAATGCCATGCGATGAAAGAGTGTGTCACCTTTGTGACACTAAGAAGGTTGAAGATGAAAAGAAATTTCTCTTAGATTGTCCAACCTATACCTAGATTAGATCTCATTTTCAAAATGTTTGTCACACTACCAACCTTCATAACATCTTAACTCAACAAAACTATGGTGATCTTGGAAAGCTTCTCTTAATGATTTTTGAGCACAAAAACAAAATTCTAAATAATCACAAGTAATCACTTACCCTCTTAAGCTCTGATAGACCAATTTGGTCTTAGTGGGGTGTTCATCATCATCATCTTTTTTTTATAATTTTGAATTGTTCATAATAACTTACAATAAATTTACCATTTTAATATTCTATTTTTAATCCATTTTTTATTTTTACTATATCAACTTTGATTTTATATATATAATAATTTGCAATGGAGTAATGAAGTGGCCAAACTCCAAATAGATAACTTGTATTCATCGACTAGGTACTAGTGTTGTAGATTATGTGATATCCGATATCCTCATTTCCAACCAAATAGAAACTTTTGACCTTTTAAATGACCATGAGCCTGAATCTGATCATAAACCTTTAACCCTAACTCTAATATTTTCCATGCATAGGAGCGCCATTGAAGAAAATTATAATAATCAAAGGAATTTGCGCTTTGACAAAAGTAAAGTTGACATTTTCTTAAAGGATTTAAATAGTAAATTAAATCTCCTAACTTATAAGGACAACATTGAAGAAATCTATCATAATTTTACAACTACCCTTTCCACTTCTATTAACAAGTTCTCTTTCAAGGTGTCCTATAAAAAGAATAATAGAACAACCAACCCTTGGTATGATAAATAATGTAAAATTTCTAGGAAATCCATTAGGGATGCTTATAATGAGCCCTTAAAACTCGATAAGATAAATACATACAAAGCCTTAATTAAAAGGAAAAAAATGTACTATATCAATAAAAGGCAAGATCAACTTTCACAACTATATAAGTTGGATCCTAAGAAGTTTTGGAGCCAAATTCTAAATCACAATACTAAAGAAAATAATAGGATTCCCTTAAGGGACTGGAATTCCTACCTTAAAAGTATTTACGAGTTCCCTAATGCCATGGACACCATTCCTATTGTCCCCACAAAGGAAGAAGTTTTTTCTTTAGATGACATAGAGTTAAGGGTTAGGCGTCTTGCAAATGGGAAAGCTAAGGACATTGAAGGCTACCAAGCTAAAAAAATTAAAAACGAAGGGCCAATCCTTATCCTTCACATACACAAGCTCTTCAATTTAGCAGTCAAGTAGGGCTTCCCTAAACTATGCACACAAAGCCTCATTGTTCCTATTTTTAAAAATGAGGATAGAAATATTCCCTCTAATTATAGGATCATTGTGATTAGCCCGATTTTAGCCAAGATTTATGGAATTATTTTGGAAAAGAATATTAGACTTTGGCTAGAAAGTCATGGTAAAAGAGCTAAAGGTTAGCTTAGGTTTAGGAGATATCATTCAACTGTGGACCATCTTGTTACCTTCAAGATCATTGCAAAGGAGTTTTGCAATACTAAAACCAATCTTTTTTGTTTTTTTGTTGATTTTAGAGAAGCTTTTGACATGGTTCCTAGGAAAAACCTTTGGAATAGGTTGGAAGACACAAAAGTGCCTCTCGAGTTGAGGGATGTTGAAATAAAGATGTATGACAACACTATTGCTAAGTTTAAAAACACTGAGGGCTGGTCAAAAGAGATTAACTGCAATATCAAAGTCAAACAAGGTTGTCCCTCGTCCCCTGCCCTTTTTGGCATATACATTGACAAGTTAGAATATTCCTTGGAGAAAGAAGGTTGTGTTGGCCCTACTCTCACTGGTATAGTCATCAATATTCTTCTTTATGCCGATGATATCGTTCTTATGGAAAGGAGTCCCCGTGATCTTGAAAACCAACTAAGAATCCTCAAGGTTTTTTGCTCCAATATGGGTATGACTGTTAATACTGATAAGACTAAGGTCATGATTATAAATCCAATAAGATCCCTTATGATACCTTCGTATATGACAACAAAAACTTGGAGGAAGTGACTTCATAAAAATATCTTGGAATGGATATTCAACACAAACTCAATTGGAATTATAGCATTGAGAAAAAGATTATTGGGGTATGGAAAGATTATTATGGGCTTGAAAACAATTGTAAATCGGATGATCTTTGGAGTTGGGATAAGAAGAAAACCCTCTTTGAGACTCTTGTTACACATGTTATTCTTCATGGATGTGAATTTTGGGGTTGTAGTATCTGTCGTGAATCCTGGAGAAAGATAGAGAAAACACAAAAGAATTTTATAACCTATAATCTCAAAATTAAAGGAAATACACCCTATCCCATCCTCCTCTTAGAAAAAAGTCTCTCACCCATTAATAACATGGCTATGACTAGATACCTAATGTATAAGAACAAGTTTAACAACATGGAAGACAAGAGGCTTCCTATAATTGCTTCAAAATAGAGTCATAGCCACCATCGACTCAAGCGAGTATGGCATAAACATGTTCGGTATTGGCTAAACTATTAGGGAATCATGGAAGACACCATTTTGCATAATAAAGATACTATTAAAAAAAACGTCAAATCAAAATTTAAGAAGAAAATGTGGTGTGATAAAGAGTTAGAGGAAAAAAGAAAATTAAGGTGTTATACGGATGTAATCAACCATAATCTAGAAGATCAAAATTATCTATTTTTTTTTCCAAGTGTAAAGAAAAAAATAAGCATTACTAAGAGAAGAACAAATTCCCACGAGCTCCGTAGTGAAACTAGGCATTGGTCAATTCCTAAAATGCCATGGGATGAAAGAGTGTGTCACCTTTGTTACACTAAGAAGGTTGAAGATGAAAAACAATTTCTCTTAGATTGTCGATCCTAAACCCATATTAGATCTCATTTTCAAAATATTTGTCACACTATCGATGGTGGCGTCCACCTGGGCACCTACCTTAGCAGGTCCTGCGCCTGACCTCCCGGTCTTAAGGATCGTTCAATTTCCTACCTCGATCTCGAATGGCTCTTTCGATTCCCACTGGAATCTCCTTCGAATTCAACCCACAGGTCTTTTCTGACACCTTACAACCTTTAGGCCAGTCACTGTTCCATTTACGACAGAAAGCCACAATCGGGTTTCGGGGTTTTCAAATCCCCGATTTCGCCACCCTTTGGGGTCCCAATTTCCCGATCGTCGATACCCCGACGCGCTCCCTTGTTTCCTTAGCCTCTGGTCTATGCGTTTATTCCATGCGACCTCCTCTCATATGACCGCAGTCATACTCCCTATCGGGATTCGGGGTTTCGAGTGTTGAAATGTAGTAAATCTCTTAGCCACGGAATTCCCAATGTTCTGATTTGTGATTTCGCGATATGACGTCACCAGGACGCCCTTCCACTGTAACCACAATCAACGATGGTGATCGGTCGCTGAGATCAACGGCTCCAGATCTCTCTCGAAGTGTCGCGACTTTAAATGTCGAAGCGCTTTGGCCTTCGATTCCCCTGATCTCTTGAATGTTGATTCCCCTATCACTTCGATCTCGACCACGCGTCCTCAAGGATGGACGGTCCTCGCCGCTTCAGGGTTTCCCCCCGTGGAATTTCCCGATGTCTCGCTACAATAAGATGATGTCAGCAGGGTCCCACACAGAACTCTCCTCTTGTCTACCTCATCTCCCTGACTCGTGAAATGTCGATTCCCAACTCCCCTCGGATTTCTGACACGTGTCCCAATTGATGGATGGCTCCGATCGTCTACGGGGTTTTCAACATGGATTTTCCCGATCCTTTGTCCTCAGAACCTCCGATTTGCCGAATCCCGAAACTCCGATGGAGTCTTCCCTTTCGGGACTTTTCTCGAGAGCTTAGATCTTCACCACGTGTCCTCTCAAGATGGGCGGTCCTGATTCAACCTCAGGATTTCGAGACTTTCGATGCCCCGATGACACAAGTCCTTTGTCAACTTAAAACCCCGGTCGCCAAAATGTCGATGGGCTCTCGATGATTTCCACATGTCTCCTCAAGATGGATGGTTCAGATTTATTCTGGGATTTTCACTATGAAAATTCCCGATCACTCGTCCTCGTGACTCCCGATTTCATGAATGCCGAAATTCCGATGGCCACGCCTCCCATCAGAACTTTCCTCCTCCCGTTCACGAAGCTTAATCCTCGTGCAACTCCTGGTCAATCCAGCGGCTGACGGGTATTCCTGTGAAGATCCTATGGTCCATGATCTCCTGAGCTTGAACTCCGGACGCAGCCGTAACCTCCTTGCTTCTCTAGCAGATCTGACGACTAGTGGGATTTCGCTAATTCTCTCCACGAATTTCTGATCGTCGATCTCTTTCCCTTGATGATTCCACAAAGGAAACAAAGGACTCTTCCCTGGGCTTATCCACTTACGCTACGAACCCTCGATGTTTCTCAATGTTTTCAAAGGCCTTACTCCTCCTAAGCTTTCTCACAATTTCAGGTCTTTAAAGAAGACCCTTGCACGCACTTCTTGCGACAAATATCCACCCGCTTTCAAATGTTGAATGCTTCGACTCTGCGCACACCTGCTGCAGTAGTCCTTCGATATTTTGCTCAGGTTCACAACCCTGAGACTCTCCTTAGCCTGCGCACTCCTTGCACGACTCCTGTGCCTAGCTACACTCTGAGGAAATGAGAACAACCGCTACCTCTCCTGATATTTCAGAGACAACCCTCTTAACTCCTTGTCGACGCACTCCCTGCGGACAATTCAACTGCACTCCTTGCAGGAATCTTTCTCAGACAGAGAAACAATTGAAACTCACTCCTTCTTCCTTCCAAACTTCAAACTCAAACCATGAAATCACATACACAGCATATAAAAGCAAATGTATACCAGGAAGCAAACATTCATGAGCATATCATTCAGCATCAATACACAGAGAATAAACACAAAACCATGAAATTGAATCAATCTCTTTCTATTAATCCAAATATCAGTACATGGATGTTTCTACACAGCTCTCTGCTTCTCTTCTATGCTCCAATGCTTCTAACTATGTTACAACACACAATGAGGGTGTCTATATCCGTTTTCCCTCCACTCCTTCTAAAACTGTCTAATCTAATATTCAATTCTACCTACTTACATAAATGCCTCCTACCTACTATGGACGAGAGCGGATCACTCAAGGTCCTATACAATGCATCAGTATGCCTCTCCTTAACTATCACATTTAAGTTTGGCGCATCCACTCTTCAAAAGTTTTTAAACAATTTAACATATGCTCAAAATGTGTGGCGCTTGCCCCCACGCTTGCTTGATGTGGGCGATGCTCCTGCATCAATCGACCTTTCTAACCTCTTAACTCAACAAAAGTATGGTTAAATTGGAAAGCTTTTCGTAATGATTTTCGAGCACAGAAACAAACTTTTAAAGAATCATAAGTAATCACTTACCTTCTTAAGATCCGATAGACCAATTCGATCTTAGTGGACGTTAATCATCATCATCGTCCTTATCATCATATATATAAACTATTTACATAATATTTTTCATATATGCATAATAATAATAATAATAATTTATTTTTAAGGTCACGGCCAAGCCACAACAAATTGGTGTATGAGAACCCCTTGTTTATGGGACAAGGGACCCCCTTCGCCCAACGATTTGACTGGTAAAATCTACAGAGGTATACATACCCTTATATATATAAACTATTTACATACTCCATCTTATATGCTCATAATATAATTTTATGTAAAGATTATATATTTATATCGATAATTATTTTAATAAAAAAATATTTTTCCTTCTTTCA
The DNA here is from genome assembly GCA_009831015.1 of Picea engelmannii. Lineage (NCBI taxonomy): Eukaryota > Viridiplantae > Streptophyta > Pinopsida > Pinales > Pinaceae > Picea > Picea engelmannii. Next base: position 91,392 of record ML822531.1, on the reverse strand, counting down.
TATCTTTGATCCAAACCAGACACACATGCACCATCAAGTATATGAATTAATGAAATGAATTATTTAAAATTATAAATTATTATAATGATGATGATGATGATGATGATTATTAACGTCCATTAAAACCTAATTGATCTATCGGACCTTAAGAGGGTAAGTGATTACTTGTGATTCTTTAGAAAAAAAATTCTATGCTCGAAAAGCATTAAGAGAAGCTTTCCAATATCACCATACTTTTGTTGAGTTAAGAGGTTAGGAAGGTCGGTAGTGTGATCAATATTTTGAAAATGAGATCTAACATGGGTATAGGATGGACAATCTAAGAGAAAGTGTTTTTCATCTTCAACCTTCTTAGTGTCACAAAGGTGACACACTCTTTCATCCCATGGCGTTTTAGGAACTGACCAACGCCCAGTTTCACTATGGAGCTCGTGAGAATTTGTTCTTATCTTAGCAATGCTCATTTTTTTGTTTACACTTGGCAAAACAGATAGATAATTTTGATCTTCTAGATTAGGGTTGATTACATCTTTATAATACCTTAATTTTTTTTTCCCTCTAATTCTTTATCACACCACATTTTTTCCTTAAATTTTGATTTGACGTTTTTTTTAATAATATCTTTATTCTGCAAAATGGTTTCTTCCATGATTCCCCAATAGTTTAGCCAAGACCGGGCGTCTTTATGCCATCCTCGCTTGATTCGATGGTGGTTATGACTTGATTTTGAAGCAATTTTAGGTAGCCTCTTGTCTTCCATG
>ML822531.1:78082-89923 GCA_009831015.1 Picea engelmannii | reverse complement strand
TTTTTCAAATAATTTTATATACATGATTATTAATATTATTATATTTATAAAATTGTATTTTGTCATCAAAGTTGTGAAGAATTTTTTTATTAATTTATTTTATATCAAATCTTAAATTATTAATAATGTATCTAAATTTTTTCAAATTTAAAATATTTAAGATAGCATGTTGTGATGAATATTTTATAAAAATTTATTTATTATTTTATTTTATAAGTTATATCATATTTATAAGATATTTTTTCTCACAAAGATTTTATTAGAGATTCTCTATTATCTTTTATATATATATAATTTTGAATTGAGTAATGACTTATAATAAATTTATTATTTATTATTTTTAATTCATTTCATTTTGTTCCTATAATTATTATTAACTAAAATGTAATTTTTTATTTTTTTAATTATTTTAATGATGATGATTAACATCCACTAAGATCACGTACTATTTTTCCTATACTAATAATATAATTTTATTTTAAAATTATTAAATTATATATTTTTATAGATAATTACTTTAATAAAAATAATTTTTTAACTTTTTCAACTTTTTAGTCATGTGCTTATGCTTATCCAAACAAAGATACATGCACCATCAAGCATATGGATTATTGAAATAAATCGTCTAAAATCATAATTTAGTGGAAAGTCGAAATTGAATAATTTTGAATTGTAATAATGACTTATAATAAATTTACTATTTTCATTTTTTTATTTTTAATCCATTTCATCTTGTTCCTATTATTAATATTATTATTATTAACTAAAATCTAATTTTTTATATTTTTTAATTATTTTATAAACTATTCACTTACTATTTTTCCTATACTAATAAAATAAAATAAAATTATTAAGTTATATATTTCTATGAATAACTACTTTAATAAAAATAGTTTTTTAACTTTTTCAACTTTTCAGTCATATGCTTATGCTTATCCAAACAAGACGCATGCACCATCAAAGATATGGATTATTGAAATAAATCGTCTAAAATCATAATTTAGTGGAAAGTCTAAATTGTGATTGCAAAGTCATAGTTTAACAAGGGGAGCTTCAAAGAAGCAAGCCCCTGCCTTTAAGTAGCTTAAAGCATATAGCAACTTGAATAGAATTTCAAATTTCTTGTGAAAGGATATTTGATATTTCTTAATATCATAGAAAGTTTTTTATAATATTTTCACTATTGAATATAAATGTATGTAGGTAGTAGTTGGGCACGTTGAGTTGGATTGAGAATGCCCCTATTATGAAAGAGAAATAAAGGTTCCCAATTGATTCTTAGGAATTTTTTTGGCGAGATCCCAAGAATTATTTGGTTTCGAGTGTTCCTACGAAGGGAAGGAGTACTAAGGATCTGTTGATGATGCGGATTTCAATTAGCTTGGTTCTTCAATTGCTTCAGCGGAAGCTAACAAAAATAGTGAAGTAGGGCGTTGAATTTGTATTATGTTTCCCCTCTTGACTTACGAAAATGCTCACGCTTTGACTGATTGAAATGCTGAAGAAGATCCTCTAAGTGTGTGCTCCTCTTGTGAGGTCTTCGTTACCATTGCTCATTCAAGATTCTAATGTGTTGTAATGTTGCTCATCAAATGTATGAGGAAATAGGGTCGATATCTTTTCCACAATGGTACATGTATGTATAAGTACTTAGACTAAATCTTAGCTGGGTGAGGTGGGTGATTGCTCCTTCAGATCTCATTGTCATTACTCATTCTTCATCATCGTATTCTCTGCTATGTTTTCCATTGGATATAAGGGTAGATCCATCAGGTGGAAGTGTTGGTACATGAAGTGCTTGTACTATTGATGTGCTTCTGAGGACAGACCCTGTTGCCATTGCTCTCTCTCCACCATCTCAGTTTCAAATCTATACTTTAGTGATGACAGATCCCACCAATTTGTGATCTATCTCCCATGGCCAACCCTTGTAGTTGATGTCAAATAGAATAATATGTGGACTTCGAAGATTTAGCTGATGCGCTAAGTATGGTACTGTAGGGGATCTGTCACAAGTGCTACCAAATAGCGCTCCGCTGCTTGCCCTAATTTCTTTCTTTCTATTACATATGTTGTTGTGCTAATCGTTTCCAAATTGATTTCCACTAATGATGATAGGGCTCTTATCCAGTGATGGCTATTACAATGGTGGATTATCATACTATTGTTTGCGCTGACTTTGATGACCAAAATTCCAATGCACAATCGATTTGATTTGGCCGATCCGGTGAAGATGTGACAATTAATTGTTCTCAGTGCTAATCCCTCGCTGCCGCGACTTCTCCTAACAAATATGACTTGTGGCAGGATAACTTTCTACCCTAACCTTGGGCCTACTTCCTTTCTCGGCACAGCCTCATTGTTTTAAATGCACTTGCAATAGGCTAATATTATTGCACTCATCACAACTTTGCAGACACTAGACATGGTTTTAGGGTAAAAGATAGCATTAAGGGAAAGATCATCAATGACACAATCAAACAGGTGAGCTCTTACCTTCATAATTTTGAAGTTATGAAGATTGCAACAACATCCATATATCAATACTTGTAGCGGCATCCAGATATGCATGTGACACTGTCTATACATGCATGTGGCAACTTATGGGAGGAAAGACACAAGAGTGTAGAAATTTTATTCTAAGTTATTAAAAATACTCTTAAAAGAAAATGTTACAAAGTCAATCCTAAAGTTTAGGATGACATTAATTGATGTTTTCAAGATTTTAATAAAGTTTTGGAAAATAAAAATTATCACAACCCTTGATTCAGATCTGTTAACATATTGTTATGTCTTTATGACTTACATATAGCAGATTGATCCTTCCGAGTAATCATGTCGTATTAAACCTTTTTTTTTCTTTGTAAAGTTTTTATAATCTGCAATCGCGGTGTGTAGGGGTCGAGTTTGCTGACAGGAATTGTTAATGCCACTGAAGAAGTGGCCATGCAAGAGGTTGGAAATGAGGCCTAACTCTAAAGGAATACTTTCCATGTCTAACTTAAAAAGGAATGAAAGAAATACTTTGCAATGACTAACTTCGAACATAACCATTTTATTGCAAAATTAAAGTCTCCTAAACCGCAAGATAATCAATTTGGCCAAAGCCTTTCAAATATCCTTGTTCGTAATTATAAAGCAGATACGGCAAGTGTCAATATATTTGCAATTGAAATGCAACTATGGGTATTATTGATGAGACTAGGATTTCTTTGCATAATAAATTTGAGCTTTCACGATCGATTGACGACAACATGGGCTAATTCCTTCTTTTATGGTGAAATAACTGAAGAAGCTAAACCAAATCACCTCAAAGATTATATGCGCCTAGATCAAAGAGGCATTAGACGCGCACATTTTTTGACCGAAACCGCTGTGTATTTATTCCACATTGTTCGAAACCGCTGCCGAAACAGGTTCCAAGCTCCATGCACAAATTAGAGGTGTTAATCTAATTCATTTCCTTGCGTCGTCCTCCATGTAGAGACTTGACATGTGCGGAATTACTTTCCATCTGTTCGAGCGAGCAGGGTTGGAGCAAGCCAGAGATTAGAAATGCTCTTTATAGCAAGGGTTTTGGTATAGATCTTTGTTCCCTGTAACACCACCTGCGAAGTCTCAATTGATTCCCAGGATTCCTCACGAGAGTATATGCTACTAAGGGTTTTCTACTCTTAGGCTTGGAGAGGTATTATTTCAGTCTCTATAGGAATTGCACCTGCAACCATTACTTATTAAACCAGGTGGTAAACAAATAGAATTTTTGTCAGCTTTGGAATAGGTTCTAAATCTGGAATTGTAAGAACTAGGCATTCATCTCCCACCGCAAAGCTCAGGTGGTATAGTTTACCAGGAATAGGAATAACATCTACAGTGAAGGCTAAAGGTGATCTAAAATTTTCACTTAGCATCAAATCCAATAATTGGCCGAGTCTCAGTAGCAACGTAGATAGAGACTTCGATAACAGCAGTTCCAGTTTCCCTCAAAGGAAGACCCGAGAATGGACTAATTCTAGTCTTAGTCCCATGGACTTTGTCTTTACCAAAATTTCCCTTCAGCGATAAATTGAGTGATTTTGTGTTAAGAGGAAAACTACTTGTGATTCAGAAGCTCTGTAGTTTATTGCTAGACAAGGAGCAACAAAACAACATTTTGGGAAGTCTTTTGAAAGACATGGGTGATGTTGACAGAGCAACTGTCGGAGATGTTTTCAATGGAGCTCCAGGGTCACGTTTGAGGGCTCGTCCAGGTCAAGCTACTAATCCACACAGCTTAGTTGAATGGGTGAAAAAGTGCAAGTCACAACTAGCGTAAGAATGCATTCCGATTTGAGTATTCAGTAACATATCACATGATTTGAGCTATGGATCTTTCTTTACCACCACCCAGCTCCATGACCCTCCTGCCCAGCTCCATGACCCTCCTTCCTTACCAGACAAAAAAATATTATTTCCAGGGCTTGCAATGCACAGTAAGTATAAGCAATTTCAATTAATTTCAATTCATTTACGCAATTTCAATTAATTTCAATTCATTTAGCACTTGCAATGCATAGTTAGTATATGCAATTTCACCTCACTTGATTCTATGGAGAGAACCTAGAGAAACGATGGACCTTCCAGAGCCAAGAGCCAACAACCTGACCTGTTCTCCAACTCGTTGGCGCCATCAAAATGCCTGTAAGGAGGTATATAAGGTAAGTTTTGTCTGTAAGGAGGTATATAAGGTAAGGTCTGTATGCTTTAAGAGTATATGACAACAAGGTTTGTATGGTCGAGTAGGTGGAAGCTCAACAACCTCGAGCTTAGGGAGTTGACAGTGAGTTGCTGAGAGGAAGTTGTTGTTGGACATGACATCCATATCATAAAGGGAGCGACATCCATATCATAAAGGGAGTTGACAGAAAACCATATGGAGAATGGAAAAAGCAAGAAAACATTTAATGCTCTGAAGTAATTCTAGATTGATATCTAGCATTACTTGATATCCAACGAAACTACTAGCCAACTTATATTTTAAACTAAGGTTTTGGTCGAATATATGGGCTTCTTCCTCGGGAAGAGGCCAAATAAGACCTCAAAGATCAAAACATAGCATAAAAATGATATTTTCCAGACAAAATGGTATGGATTTGTAAAAACTTTGGGTAAAATGTTCTTCTTTCATCGGTCTTTGCACACATATAGGAAAATTGATTACAATGAGTCCCTACAGCTCGAAGGGTGGGAACTAATAATAAGATCAAACTTATTATTTCACTAATAGAATTTACATTCAACCCAATATCGTTTACATTAAGCTGATTACATAAATAATAATTTATCATAACATGGATCTTCTTAATGAACTAAAATGATTTAGTGAATGTAATATTCTTATTTGGTGCATTTATCAATGAAGTCATAAGTAATATAAAAAATAAATAAATAAAAGTTAATGAAAGATGGTGGATGGTGTTAAAATCACTATACATTAGGAGATAAATATTGTACGATTAGTCATACAAAATGTAGACAAAGACAAGTATTTTCTAGTCTTCATTGAAAAATGAAAGAAATGTGGGTTTGGTTTTCATGTATGTAAATATTCAATGATAAAATAAAAAGAATATATGGTTTGAGTGAGAATTGGAAAGGAAAGTAATTATTTTTTCTCTTTGTTTTTGTAACAGTCCTTTGTTACGTCTAAGAAAAAGCGAAGCACAACAGGTAATTTTTTTTTCTATTAAGAATTTAACATCAACACATGATCACAACAACGCCTAAAATCAACAACATCATAAGTGAAGGAAGTACCAACTACTCATCATGGAAATCACCAACAACGCATCACACGTCAACGAAGGATAGTGACACATAAACATAACTAGCGTAACAGATTAGCACATCATAATCATCTTGAAACAATTTACAACAACATTCAATCAAATAATGATTATAAACGACTACCCGCCCAACCTACCCTACAAGGTTACGAACTCCAAGACACATAAGCAATGCTCAAGCCCAGGTTCCAATTGATTTTAATCATTTAAGGCCTCAGGGTTGGTGACTGTTCTGAGGAACAAGGAGGTGTCTACATCCCACTAACAAACAAGTCCAACATCAACTAGATCAACCCATCAATCCTATTCATCAATTAATCATCGCGCAAGGGCAATCATTATCGTTATCAATCATACATCAACATTTAAATATTCGTTGCGCACGAGAGTAAACAATTATAGAATGATCACATGTCAACTGAAGTAATGGCACAAGATAAAACTAGTCACTAAATCAGTCATATATCTAATAAATTCATGATGCAATATTAATTAGCAACTTATTCATGACACAAACATTAAATTCAAGGTGCAAGATAATAATGACGAAGAAATCACACGCCCTCTTAATTTAAGGTGCGCAAGTAAATTTTATGACTAAACTAATCATGCATCACCATTATTGCAATGTGCACGAGTAATCAAAGATGTATCATTGTACATCCATCATTATTCCAATGTGCAAGCAATCCAATTATTTAATCACAACATAATCAATGGTGCAAGGTAATTATCTATTACATTAAGGCACAGACGAAATAATATCTCAATCCATCTAGTATCAACATTAATTCAATGGTGCCAAAGAACCCATTAGTTAGTTATTACACATCAACAAATTTTTCATAGTGCGAGAAGTCCATGTCTAAACAATCATTATTTACATCAATATTTCTTTGTGCACAAGAAGTCTCATATCTAACCAACATACATTATAGTATAATTTCATTGTGTGCAAAGAGTCTAATCTATTAATTTTGGGTCGCAACAGAATAACTACAAGCAATCACATGTCTACTTTATCCAAGGCACACAAGCAAATTTAATCGTTTAATTTATCACACTTCAACATTATTCAAGCGCCAAGAGAATCCGTGGTTTGATCCTTTGATTTATCTAGGCGGGGCTAAAGCCCCATTTTAGAACGACCGGTGAGGCATAATGAAACATATCAAACATTAAACATCAACATTTAAATTGAACATTTAAATAACCTTTAATTGCACCTTTAACAAACTTTCAAGTTGAGCATTAAATAAACATTAAGTTGAACATTTAATAACATTTAATTGAACCTTTAAAAAAACATTTAGTTTGAGCATTAAATAAACCTTAAGTTTATCATTCAATAAACATTTAATTGAGTAATTAATAACATAAAACAAAAATTGATAAAACCTAAAATATCAGATATCACTTACCCCAATACAAAGCTAAATTGAAGGCTTAATACGTTGAGTTGTCTAGCTAAACAGAAGGAGGTTCCATGCACATGCAACTTTCTGTAACCTTCGTCTGAGACATACTTTATGATGTTCTTTGGTAGCTGGCATTTCCTCCTTGCTCCCGCTTGCTGATCATTGACACCTCACTGGTCCACGCATTTCTCAGTCCATAAAAACTTCTTGTTTTTCTTCTTGTGACACCCAGGGTTTCAAGCCCCCATTTTAAATAATGTATTGTTACAATGCTAAGAGGCCTAAGTGCCCAAACAATTATTAAATGGACATTATGCCCAAGAAATGTAATGTTTTGATCATTATTAATAATAAACACATCGTTGGTTGCTAGATGGACAAGGACTAGAGTTATAGGGGGTTGTGATTCCATAAGAGAGGGGGCTTTAGGGAATAAATGTTTATTGCTATGTTAATTACACCTTTTGCCTAAGGGAGGGGATCGATTACGTGAGCTTATTGGGGAAGGCCAAGAGGTTCTTGATTCCCCACGAAAATACTTAAACCCATCCTTGGCCTGATTGTGGGGTTGTTCATTGGCTTGTCCACTCATTCACTCCATCATTCGTACCATTCTTTCCCTCACACCCTTTCATGCACTCACTAACCCATCCATTGATCCATCCCCACCTGCGTCTTGGCTTGGAAAAGGGAAAGGAACTGCTAAATATTTGTTAGGGTCCTAACCTACACATAGGTAGAACAATATATTTGGATGTAATAAAGGTCAATATTAATAAGGCCTTTCAATAAAATAGAATAAGGCGGATGTAAGAAGACCTAATAGAAGCTTCCGCTTCTAGAAGGATCTTCCTCTAGATGCTTCTTTTTAGTATAAATAGGATTCGAGGGTATGATAACCCTATCTTGGATATTATTGTAATAGAGCTCTACTCAACTGGAGGTTGCCCCCTCGAAGAGGCCCGTGAACATTGATTTCAGATTCAAAGTGTTATTTATATTGTTATTCTTATATCATTTCAGTGTTATTGTGGTGAATGTTCTGGTTATATTACTGTTATTTTTCCATTACTAGCATTTTATTTCAATTCTACATACATTTTATATTTGGTATATTACAAGTGGTATCAGAGCACTTTCCTCGGTAGAAAGTGTGGGTTAATTTTTTTTCCAGGGTAGAGATGTATTCCGACGTCTTTAAGCCATGTAGATCTATTGTTATGTGCATAAACCCGCGGTTGAGGGATTCATACACGCAAGAAATACAAGTGGTACATAAGCGCACATCTGTTGGCCACCCTTGTAACCCCTATTGGTACCCCTTTGAGTGGTAGTGCATCAGACAACACCTATGTACGGATCAACCTAGATTACCTGAATCCCTCTTTAGATAAACCGATCGGTCGCCTGACTGCTATAGTTTCACCGAGAACATCACTTGGGAAGATACTCTCTAGTACCTAGGTAGTCGGGTAGTATGGCTAAGGGTACGGTCTATCCTCCTTAGTTAGTGCCCTGAGATATTGAGCTGAGTACTACTGTTGGATCTCACTCGTATATCAGAGAGCTATATCACAGGGAAAAACCTTGTCTGCAGAACCCTTGAATACCTAACCCTTGGGGGACAAAAACATAAATAAATTAAAACATACAAGATCTATTGTCGTGCAATTGTGTTCGGGTTGCCAAGTAAATGCACATTTCTTTCTAGTTAAGCATTTGGGCATTTCCTCTCTACAATATTCTTCAGACTGGAGTATAACTCTGTTAAAAAAAAACAAAAAAAAGTTTGGAAATTTTTTCACCATTATTTGAGACCTATTCCATTGGATTCATCTCTTCTCCCTTATCACATTCATCCATATCATTTTTTCGGCCAAAAGTTTTTACCCCACCCGCCCCTTTTTAGTTTCCTCATCCTCATGACCCATACTCGTAGCCAATGCTTGGAAGCTCGCTTCAACACCTTGCAATCTGGTCTCATTGAGACCCGACAAGAAGTGAAACAACTCAGTGCCAATGTTTCCACCATCAATACAACCATGCAGTCCTCAATGGGGGAAATCAAACAAGACCTCACCACCTAGCTTGAATCAGTCTTTTCGGCACTCTGCGCCAAACTGCATATCCCTATAGATAACCCTTCCTCTTCCTCACCTCCACATACTGAAGGTGATCGTTCCTATCATTCCCATACCTTGCAGAACCATCACTTTCAACGTGACCTACGCCTTCCATGGGTGGATGTGAACAAATTTGATGGCTCAGACCCCACAGGTTGGGTAACCCAAATGGAACATTACTTCTCTTTATACGACATTACAAATGACTTGGCCAAACTCCGATATGGTGTTCTCCATCTAGATCAATAACGTTGGCAATGGTGGAAATGGAGAAAAACTTCTCATCAAGGGTATATTGATTAGACACACTTTGTGGCAGAGATTTATGAACGCTTTGACACTAACACCAACCATTTGGGCTATTTGACAAAGATGAAACAATTAGTAATAGTGGAAGACTTTATAGCTGCCTTTGAGTGCCTGTCTTTTAGAACAGAGGGCATGTCTGATGCCTTTTTCCGAGAGTGTTTTATCAGTGGCCTCAAGGATGAAATTCAGGCCCATGTCCTCATGGCTTGTCCTGAGAGTTGGGTGGAGGCTACCAAAAGAGATAAATAAGCACAACATGTTGTATCTTCTCAAAACCGCAAACCCTCCTTTATCCCTCGCCCTAAACTAGTAAATCCCACTACTCCCTCTGCTCCACTAAAGATAAAAAATTGACCAGGGATGAAATGGCTGCACACCAACTCAAAGGACTTTGTTATAACTATGATGACAAATATTTCTTGGGCCACAAGTGTAAAGAAAAGAATATTTTTATGGCCATCTCTGAGGAGATTTTGGAAGAAGATGAAGAAACTTCCTCTGTGTCTGAGTCACCTGAATCCACTGACATAACCCCTCCCTCAGACCCTCCCGAAGTAGAACCGATCATTTCCCTCAATGCTCTCACTAGCTTCTCCACTCCCCAAACCCTCAAGCTAATCGGTTACATCAAGCATCGGAAGGTCATCATTCTGGTTGATAGTGGCAGCACCCATAATTTTATTCATCACCACATTTCCCAATAAACTCATTGCTACATCCATGCCATCAATAATTTCCAAATCATGATTGCCAATGGTGGTTCCATGAAATGTGGAGGGCGTTGTGAAAATGTGCATCTCAAAATTGGTGACTACCACCTGAAATCCCACATGTTTTCTATCGACATGGGAGGTTGTGACATTATGTTGGGTGCAGACTGGATAAGGACTTTGGGTCCCATTCTCATGGATTTTAAAGACTTAACCATGCAATTCGACCAGGAGGGCCACCAATATAAGTTCCAAGGCATCACCGTCGGTTCACCTGAGATCATTAGTTCCCATCGCATGGAAAAGATGCTCAAAAAGGGTCATTCTGGTGTTATCGCCCAACTCCATGCGATACAAGCAAGAGAGACACCCTCAGTACCGCAAGACCTCCAATCCATCCTTTCTAAACATCAATTGGTCTTTTCCACTCCCCAAGGCCTCCCTCCTTCCCATGGTGTTCATGATCATTCCATTCCCCTTGTACCCAGAAGCCTTCCTCCCAATATCCATCTGTATCGTCACCCCTTTTCCCAAAAAAATGAAATTGAGAAAATGGTTCAGGAACTCCTTAATGCAGGCATTATCCGCCATAGTATGAACCCCTACTCATCTCATGTGGTCATGGTCATGAAGAAATAAGTTTCTTGGCGAATGTGTCCTAACTTTCGTGCCCTCAACAAACTTACCATCAAAGACAAATTCCCCATTCCTGTCATTGTTGACCTCCTGGATGAATTGAGTGGCGCCCACTTCTTCACTAAATTGGATCTTCGTTCAGGCTACCACCAGATACATATGAAAGAGGCAGACATTCCCAAGACTTCCTTTAGAACTCATGAGGGCCACTATGATTTTTTGGTCATGCCCTTTGGCTTGTGTAATGCCCCCTCCACCTTCCAAATCCTCATGAATCATGTCTTTCATCCTTTTCTTTTCCATTTTTTCTTAGTTTTATTTGATGATATCCTCATCTATATCAAAACTAGATAGACCATCTTTCTCATGTGGATTGAGTTCTCCATCTACTCTCTCAGCACCAAATTTTCCTAAAACAATCTAAATGTGCTTTTGGCGCCTCAGAAGTAGAATACTTGGGTCATCTGGTTGGCAAAGATGGCTTCAATGTGGATCCTAAAAATATTAAAGCTATGCAAGACTGGCCTCACCCAAAGACTCTTAAGATCTTGCATGGATTTCTAGGCTTAACAAGGTATTATCGCAAGTTTGTTAAAAATTATGGGAAGATTGCAGCACCTCTCTCTGCTCTCCTAAAAAAGAACTCTTTCACTTGGAATCCATCTGTTGCTCAAGAGTTTCAAACCTTGAAGATGGCCATGTGCACCACTCCAGTCCTCTCCCTTCCCGATTTCACAAATACCTTTGTGTTGGAATGTGATGCCTCAGGGAAAGGAATTGGTGTTGTCCTTATGCAAGAGGGTCGACCTTTGGCCTTTAC
>ML822531.1:55772-77982 GCA_009831015.1 Picea engelmannii | reverse complement strand
ACTGTGTATTAGATGAAGAACCACATGTGAATATTATGACAGAAATCACTTGGGAAATTTTGGGAAATCCTGCTATGATACCTTCATTGGGAAGGATAGGCTTGTTTAGAGGAAATATGATAACCCTATGTGGAAAATTTACTAATATACCTATGATTGCCCATGACATGTCGATATAATAGGATTTTGAAGTTATTAGGTTTGTTGAGAACAATGCCCTTTTTCCTCTTTTATTAGGAAAGACTTGGATTGAGAAAGATCAGATCAGAAGGCAAGAAGAGGAGGAAGATATAGAAAAGAAAGCAAGAACTAAGGGATTTCATAGCTCGAAGAATAGATCAACTGATAGAAGAACGAGAAGTTAAGTCGAAGCAGCAGAATGAAAGTGAAGTAGCTGTCAACCTTGAAAGAGCGCAAGAAGGGTTGAAGGACCTATCCATGTAAGAAGAAAGTATGTCCACATATGATCTAGTAAGCAAAGAAGTATTATCTCTAACCCCTTTGAAAGAACATCAGCAATGTGAAGTCACCACGCTAAGAACATGTAAGAATAAGAGTGGAAAGAGGAATCTAGAGACTCAGATCATAGGAAAGAATGCAAGGAAGGTCAGTAAGAAGAAATCCAAGTTAGAAAAACTACGGGAAATTCCAGAAAAGACTTTGTAGGAGGCAGATTTGAAGAACTGGAAACTCACTGGAATATAGGAACAACACAGAATGGGACTTGTTGAGCTCCAGTTTTGTCATACTTTCTATGATACAAATACACTCATCATTACACCTTCTCCCTGCATTTCATCAATAATATATCGCTAATTACACCATAAACCTCCATTATCTCTTGTTATTCATCCTATGTGGTTAATACATAATTTTCCATATTTTTAGTGATTAAAAGGATGATTATACAATAGTTTTGTCGATGATGGTTTAATTCTATGTTTCTATGTCCAAGCAACATGTTCAGGTTCTGGTATATACACTGTCCATGTTCCGGTACTTGTATTTCTCCTGTTCTGGTACCCTCATTGCAGGTCATCTGGTAATCCAAGTCATCCAGTACCAGAAGGTTCTACAGTCATACGGTACCTACACATTCATCCGGTACCCACACTCCATGTCATCCAATACTCTGCAGTGATCTGGTACTACCTTTATGTTCATCCGGTACCAGCTCTCTGCCTCTTCCAGTACCAGCTTCACCGGGTACCAGATTGCGCCTATTTCGGTACTAGATCCATTCGATACTACCATTGCGTTGGTCCGGTACCCATATTCGTGATTGTTTTCATCCGGTACTAAACCCCTGTCTACAAGATTATGGTACTAACTATTCTAATCCGGTACCAACTGTGCTAATCCGGTACTAGAAATAATTCAAAATTTTGTAAAGCTTCGAGAGGAAAATCGAGTACATGGGTTTTGTCCAGAATGATTTTTTGATGTAGACACATGGGAAAAAATTCACCCAACTCTCATGTGTGGACCTCCAGCTCAAGGGGAATGATTCTACCAAAATTAGCAACAAAACTCAAACTGCCAACTTGTGCCTCAATTTTCGTGCACATGGGAGCATATCTTGCAAAACCAAAAAATAGTTTTAAGAAATATCATCCAGCTACAGAACCTAGAAACTGTTTTCTAAATTTCGAATTGGTTGTGAAGATATGGGTGGATCCATAACTCGAATCTACCCAAATTGCAATAAAACCCAGATTTTTGAGGATTTTATCTAAAAATGTAATATTTGAAATCTGAGCATTGGGATTCGGTCCCATCCACTCCTCAATGATTATTCATGTATAAATAAGCCACATAGGTCTATGAGAATGAGCCATTAGTTTCATGAAGTTTTTGTAAGTAAGAGGTTTGTTCTTGTGAGGAAGCTTTAAGGAGTTAACTATCATGTAAAAACAGAGTTATTTTATCAAAATGGAGAATTGATTGTTGTTGATTCACTATGCATTATCTTCTTTCATTTTTATTTTATAGATTAGATTCTAAGTGTGTTGTTTCAATCCATATGTTTCATTTGCAATTTACATTTAGTTCAATTGTTATTTTCATTTTATGATTTAAATCTAGTCGCTTGCATTGGATTGGTGATAAAATTAGAGTTCATTATTCCTTTGATTGTACACATAATTCTTATATTTCTTCGACCATACTTTGCATCGCTTGTTTATTTCCATTTCCAATCTCAAACCTCTGTTCTAGGATATTGTATTCACATTTTATTATGTGTTGTATTGCTTCCTACAAGTTGTCTTCATTAACTCATTTCCAACACTGTTAAGTAGAGATTATACACAGTTAAGAACAAAGGATTCATTCATATGCGTCAAGTGTATGCATTGTTTCTATTCATTCATAACAATTCTAAAACATATTTCTTCTCTTGCAATCCCCATTTGGCTCTTATATCATATCATTGCCCCTTCATCGAAACCAATTGTATGCTTGACTGATCATAAAGATACTTCACTTCCATTCCATATGCACTCACCCGTTAATAAAACACTTAACTTATGACAATCATGGTGTCCAACCAGATTTGAATTCATATGAGATAGATTGCAGAGCTAATTCAACTTACTTCATTATTTCTCGTGTAGATTCATCTTCTTAAAATAATCATTTAAATACATGGGGGATAAAATACTCTTCATTTCATTTCAATCTTCTCTCTTTATCATGGTTTTCTGTTTTTAAAAGAGTTGATGGTTTTAAAGGATATTATTATTTACACAAGCCCTTTAAGAGCAGAACACAAACACACATAATTTCCTCATTCATTGTGCACTTAACTAAGTGTTTGGCATAAGGTATATATTCACTATTTGTTATTCTCCATTGTCTTCCCATTCTTATTTATTTACGTTTGGTGTACTCACTTGAGGAACAATCTCTGAATTTAAAGCTTGATTTCATTGTCTTGATTTACTTTTAATCTAGCTTGGTTTTTCATTGTTTTGTTTTTTCTTTGACTTAATTCCTTCATAGTTCAAATCTCCTTCTATTTCCCGCACTTGGTTTTATTTCCCATACCTTTGGATTCCTTGCACTTTACCTTCACACAGTTTCAATCACCAATAGATAGAATAAAGGTCTAACTCGTGAGATATGACCTTCCCGCGTTGGAATTCTTCCTAAGGTGTTAGTTTCTATTGTGGATTTCATTTCCTTTTGCTTGTTTCTTCTATTGCATTTAAGTGTGGATCTGCTATAGGAAATAATCATTGAAGGACATAAGACTTAAGTAAGCTAATCACGATTAATCACATGAACATCACCTCGAGTGCTTGAAAGACTGTGATCTAAGCTATTATAGCACTAAGTTATTCCTACGTCCCAGTGATGAATCCTTAGTTTTAATTTCCTGCAGTGTGGGTTTGAAGATTGTTTTGATGACTTTAGATTAGGTTAGACTATGCTCTGATCCTGCATTTCCTGTGCCTGCACCTTGAAGCTTACGAGCCCCGATTGATAGTTAAATGTGGGAATTAATAGTGCATATAATTTAGCCCCAACATGACTTCACCACGACAAAGATATATGACTGTTGGAGGCACCCCGACCATTAGAATGACACTCCGGAATGGCTAGAAACACAGTTATTTCCAGAAAGATCGCAATTGGTCCGTTGAGACCACATCCTAATGGACGAATGCACATTGGTGGACACATTCCTACTCGTTGGAGGAATCTGTTATGATGTTGATTATTTAACCCATCGAACGTTGCACCGGGACCACTTTTTGCAAACCGAGATATCTGAGCTAACAGAGAATCAATCGCATATCACACTGTGCTTTCTAGATTTAGCCACCCATTTGATTACCTTGCTTGTCTGTTCACCTACCCAATTTATTTTATTACAAGTGTGAATCTCAGGAGAACATAGCGCGTTACAAAATTATATGGAAGAGATACTTGTGACTGAGAGAGTCATGTCTGTGGGAATACAGGAATCATCGACTCGTGGATTGCAAGCATCCCCATCAATGAGACAACATTTTTTCTGCACTATTGAGAAGCGAAGAAAGCACCGCAACGATATGGATAACACGAAGAAAATATCATCAGTCTTGCCAGAATACATCCCACCTTTGTATGGCGCGGTTAACCGTGACAGTATCCCATGGGATTTTGAGTACATGTTGATCACCGCGTACATCTCGAAGGGGATACACATAATTGGACCTCAGTTAGGACATATCCCAGCATTGAAGAAAAACGACTTCAACCTTGGAGACCGGAAGAACTACGCGATGCTCGCACCTCATCAGTATTTTATGAAGACCACTGGGAAGAAGCCGTGCGTAGTCTCCCAGCCGTGGACTAAGGAGCTCACACAATCAACGATCTTGAATGTAATGAAGATCTCACACTTTGGCCGACACGAGGAGGTTAACGCTTGTGTTAAACTCCTCCTGTCGTGCTACCATGGAGAGTATCTTTGGATTGACAGGCATGTCAATGTGGATCTGACGTTGATCCACCTCATCACAGGACTGATCACGCAGGGACCAGACCCTCAACAGTTTTATCCAAGGAAGGCTATAGATCATTCCCTGGCACAATGCATAAAGGAAGACTATGGAGATGTAGAGAAGGGAAAGAGAGGCTGCAAGGTAGCCTCCATACAAGATGGTGCAGTGCACCTAGCTTGTCACCTGATAGCTGGTAAGCTCATCAGAAAGAACCATACAACACAGGTCATTGGATTTGTAGTAGACTTCACAGGAATGTGTGTAGAAGGAATGTAAATGAACTTGGCGAGCTACCTCATCAACGAGTTGGAGAAGGACTGTCATGAAGTGAAATATTAGGGATATGAATTACATTTCAGTTGGTTACTGATATTGATCGCATTTGTTTCTTGGAAAATGTAGGAAGGAGCAGCCTTCTCGGAGGTTGAGCCATCGAAGTCGTTGGCCGCAAGGTTCTTCACCTTGTGGTATACAAATGATATGGAGAAGCAGTGGAAATCGAATGCAGTGTTCCATGCTTACTACCTATAGTTGAAGCATGCTATTGAATCATTCCCATGAATGACACCTAACACTATACATCAGTACAGGCCGCTAGCAAAGTTTCACGCAGATCAACACTTTATTTATATCACTGCCCGTAGGGATGAAAGTAAGGAGGAGTTACAATCCTATTATAAGATGACCAATGAAGACATGTAGGAGATCACCAAAGAATGGACAACAAAGTTCCTCATACCAATGAAATATTCATAACTCTCCAACCTCAACATCATTGGAACTCCCTTGGTCACCCGGGTCGAATATGATGGACAGAATAGCACGAAGAAAAAGAAGAAAAAGGAGGAAGTGAAAAACATAGAAACCAATGAGGAGGACAATGCCTTAAAGGAGAGTAGACTTGACTCACCTATAGGAGGAGGAGGAGACAAAGTGAACCAAGAAGGAGGGGAAGAAGGAGAAAAACAAGACAAAGGTGAAGTTACACCACCAAAGGATCCCCCTAAAGAGGTCGAAACATCGAAGAAAAGGAAGGCTTCCCCACAGAAACCCTCAGCATGAAAGAAGACCCGAGACAATAAGCCTCAGTCGAAGAATGTGCTCATAGTGGACGATGTCGATCTCATCATTGCAGTCGTAGAAGATGCCTCAAAGGATATCCTACAGAGACATGAAGCAAAGAAAGAAACATTGTATGACAGAATAGAGAAGGAGCTCAAAGACATACAACAAGCTATCCATTCAAGCCACGTAGTACCTATTGTGCCTTCTTCAATAGAAATTGAATAATTGGGGGATAATCCCACCCAATTATGAATATTAGCCGATGCATTAGAGGCTCGACTTCGTCAAGTCTAAGAAGAAAATGAGCAGGCTATAGAAGTCGTGAAGTGAGAAAAGGAGGAGGTATTAGAGCAAATTTGAGTTGCGTAACAATAGAAAGATGAAATTAGGGTCAATTTTGAGGAGGACAAAGTGAAGATGCAGAAATAAAAAGACCAGCTTCTCATAGAGAAAACTGTGGTAAAAGAGGCAGTGACTAAAGAACGTCACTCTGTGCCAGTCTTGGCACAGGAGGAACCAGAGTCAACTGAGATGCAAGTAGGGAAGCTCACCGAATCCATTCAGCAGATTCAAGCAAGAGTAATAGAGATAGAGCTCCAATCTGTGTCGAGCACTCTGCAAGAAGTGCGCGATCAGAGGGAAGAAGCTGCCAGGAACACAACAAAAATAATCAGGGCACTCGCCTCATAATATAAGCAACTGAGTGATAGGAGTGCACAAACCTATGAGTGCCTTGAAAAATATCTAGAGCTAAAGAAAATGGAAGCACAACTCCAAGAGGCGAAGCAACAAGCATCCACCATGTAGGCGCAGATGAAGTTGCTTACTGCAGCTGAGAAAATGAAGCGATCATAGGAACAATGCGCAGTCCAACAATAGGTTACTGCCATCCAGAGAAAAGTCATGGAGGTGAAACAAAGACTCTAGCTAGTGCAAGATGAAGCCTGCATGCTTTTTGAGGAGATTGAAGGCCAAGGATCACCGCTAGACCAAGTAGTTGTGACAATGGAACAGCTTCTGGAAGGGCCTGTTACATAGAAAGTAATTCAGTAGTTCATCGAGCAGGAGAATCTGGAAAAGTAGCAAGTCAAGGAAGCTTGAGATAAGCTCGAGGCCTTCTAAGCAGCCCTGCCCAGATCTGAGTGACTCGAGACGAGTCACAGGTGAGTGTTGGGGGCCTGTTGGCCCTTGACCAAGTTTTGTGGAAACATTTGTCGCGTTTGACCACTTTTGGGACTTCGAAAAGCTGGTCGTAGGTGGAGCACCTAGGCGAAGAAGAGATCGTGGGATCTCACTCATTTTGTGGGCTTGTGGACCCAATAACGGGTTTTAGGGTTTTTGGGATGTCGACCCATGGTTTTACCCATGATTAGGCCTTGATGTAATTATATAAATAAGTAGCTAGGTGATGTAAGAAGTAGTGTTGGAGTGTTGGCCATGTGCACATTAGTGTGGCTTAGTGCATGATGAATTGTATTTGTATTAGTACATAACTATGAGATCTGGTTGGCTATGTGCACCATATGTTGTAGACGATTGGCTTAGTGCAAGAGATTGTAATTTGCTTTGTGCAATCTAGTTTGGTAAAGTAAGGCTTTGTGCGAACAGACTGTGTAGGATTTGGCTCTGTGCCTTGACCTAGTTTTGGGAAGGAGGATCTGGTGTGCAGCTCACAGATCACATGTCCAATGTGAAGTTAGGCTCTGTGGCTTCGTGCACAGGAGTAGACAAATGTAAGAAGCTTGAAGACTAATAAATAAGAAGAAGAAGTTGGTGTTGATATGCTTTGTGTGATGTTGCTTATGTGATTATTTTCTTAGTGTTGTCGATGTTATATATAACGAATGCATCTGATTTTGTATATTAGTTCTTAATGATGTGAATTAATGCTATATATGAGCTAATGCTATGTGCTAAGTGATTAGAATATTTATATATTGGTTATTACTGCGTTTCTCTATAACTAGGGTTTACCCTGCGATGTAAATGAGGATCATAATCTAATGCATCTTATTGGCTAAGTGCTTTGTTAAGTATTGTAATCACAGATCTATGTCCCAGCCTGGTTGTAGACACCTGAGTCCTATGACCCCGCTTCCTCTACCTCGGGTGATACTTCATCTGCTTTGCAGGTGTTGTCGAAAGGGCCAGTAATTACGGTTTTGTTGGTGCACTGTTGAAGCGTTGAACCTCGGGTCTGCCCCTATGCCAACAAGAGTGAAATTACAAATTGTCACTTTCTCATTTAACTGACTACTCCTCCAAATAGATTAAACATATAACCATTTGTAGATGTTTTGCAATCTAAATCTCCATCCCAATGTAGATAATAAATCCATCTATACCAACACTCTGTTTGCACTAGGTCTTCCTTGGTAGACAATTCCATAATCTATAGTTGCATGGAAATACCTTAAAACCCTATCTACAACTATCCAATGCTCCCTCATTGGCTTTGACATGTACCTACTCAAAATTCCCATTGAATGTGGAATGTCTAGTCTAGTACAGATCATTGCATAAATCAAACTACTAACAACACTAGCATAGAGGATACAAAACATGTCCTCTTCCTCTTCCTATATCTTTTGACACTGATCAATAGATAAATTTATAGCTATATAAATAGGGACCTTGACTGATTTACATTCCTACATATTAAGCATGTGCAATATTGTCTCAATATATTTCCTCTGATTCAACTATAGCTTTATTTTTTCCCAATCTCTATTAATTTCCATTCCCAAAATAAAATTTGCATCACCAAGATCTTCCATATAAAATTTAGAGGACAATTGAGTTTTGACATCATTGATCATTTCCTTGTTGTTTCCAATCAACAACATATCATCAACATACCATACTACATAAATAAAATGATCACCAACTAATTTGAAATACACACAATGATCAACTTTTCTCCTGGTCAAATACATTCCCAAAATGTAAGTATAAAAATTTTGACACCACATCCTTGGAGATTCCTTTAATCCATACAGGGAATTTTTCATCTTGAAAACAAGCTCTTTATTTCCCTTCATTGCAAAACCTTCTAGTTGTTTCAAGTAGATTTCTTCTTCAAGATCCCAATGTAGGAATGTTTTCTTTACGTCCATTTGTTCTACTTCAAGATCAAAAGAGGTAGAAACATAAATTTAAGAAATCTAATAGAAGTCAATTTAGAAACATGAGAGAAAATGTCACAAAAATCAACTCCCTCTACCTTGGAATATCCCTTTGTTACTAGGAGAGATTTATACTTCTCCACTTTACCTTTTGTATTCAACTTCTTCTTAAACACCCATTTTCTACCAATGACCTTTCTTCCAGTGGGTAAATAAACTAGATCCCCAACCTCATTATTATCCAAGGGAACCATTTATACAAAAATGTCCTTCTTCCAAAGTTTACCATCCTCTAAAATCCACTTCCTCCCTAACAATTCTATGTAATGATGCAAATGCTCAAATTATCAGAATAAACCAAAAGTACACACCATGTACAAAATGTGAGCGTGGAGAAAAAATCCATGATATATGAGTTACACAATAACTCCTTAAATAATAGGGGAACCTGATCCAGGTGGATATCGGTGGCCATACACCTTTTCCAAATGGCTCAAAATAGTTATCTGCCAATTTGGGCAATTTACTATTTTTAGCAGGTTTTAACTTTCGAGGCCATTTTGAGGGCCCAAATGAAGGTTTTTCGATATTTAGGTTCTCAATGATATCATAAGGCATCATTGAGCCTCCAAAATTAATCTCCTCGATGATACCTTTCCAACGAGCTATCACACGCCTAAAACAGAGATCGTATGCAAAAGTTACGACCCCGGGAATTTGATGTACTCACTTACCCAAACGGGGTCCACATGACTTTTGGCGCTTCATCTCCTAGGGTTAGGTTTTTGGATGTCTAGGGTTTTTGGAATTCCTTATTATTTCAAAAAGGCCTCTATGTCCTCATTGTAATCATCTTCTTGCGAATGCGAGTAGCCGTCACATCTCTTCTCAGAGATAAGCTACCACCATTCTAGCGAGTCTTTCACTCTATATTTTTTACAGTCTCTATACATTTCTTTCATTAATAGAAATCGTGTATTACTGTACCTCTATGTTTATGGTTGCATCTCAGTGCATGTCCCCGATGAGGTCCGATTATAGAAAGTTGGGTCTCGAGATTTTCTCTCTTGAAGACAATCACTCTCGCACACCCAAGAAACCCTCAATGGCGGAAGAAAAGAAAAATGACGGAGCAAACGATCCTATCAATATGTTGCTTGAGCAAGATCTCACGTGACAGAGGGACAAAATGATGGAGAATTTTTCCCACATCCTTCAACTCTTGCCGATAGAATCAGGTGCATATTCATCAAGTGGACACTTTGGAGGCACCTTGCCTTTCAAGGTACAAGTTAATTTTGATATTCCTGTATTTGAAGCACAGATAGATGTAGAAGCCCTAGAAAAATGGTTAACTCTACTAGAAGGTTATTTCTCTGTTCAAAAATTTTCCGACAAAGAAAAGATCACCTTCACACTCCTTAAAGCTCTCCCTCATGTCAAACATTGGTGGGAAACTTACTGGGAGCAAAGTTCCACAAAGGAGTCTGGAATATATGGGGTTGATCCCACTTGGGATTTTTTTGTGGATGTGGTAAAAGAACAATATTACCCTGTTGGCAACTATGAGGACCAGTACATGAGATGGACCACACTGCGGAAAGAGAGGGGCTAAGAAGTTTCGGAGTTCACCAATACCTTCCATACCTTGCGCACCAAGCTGGGTATCAAAGACTCCGAGTGACATTTGGTTCTGAAATACCATGGGGCTCTATACAGATACATCCAGACTGAAATGGATTTTCTAGACATCTCATCACTCGGTGCTTCTTATCGATATGCTGTTAAAATTGAGAAGAAATTTAAGCACCAGAACAAACGAGAATTCGGGTCTGCAAATCCGCAACAACCAAAGTATGACAAAGACAGCCCTAAGAAACAGTCTCCCGAAAACCTGTCCAAGACACGGGAAAAGAACGGTCATGGGAAGACAAAGGAAACCGGAAAATGGTGTGATTTCCATAAAAGCCCCTGGCACAACACCGATGAATGTTGCTCAAAACAGTCATCGGTGGCCAAGATCAAAGACAAGGAGCCGAACCCCGATTCATAATCTGATTATGAAAATACTAGTAAAGGATAGAACATTGACGTAGACCCCACTGCTATTGTCATGACCGCAACAATTCAACCAAAAGAACCAATAGATCCTGAAGAGGGGGAGCACCTTTTTCATTCATAGATGTGGGTGAAGGGGACCCTGCTGCATTTTATTATTGATAGCGGAAGCCAGAAAAACCTCATCTCAACAAAGGTCGTCAAACAGTTGGGATTGTCGACAACACCACACCCGCAGCCATATAACACCGGGTGGCTTTGGCAAGGACGAGATCTCCATGTTAGCCAATAGTGTCGATTGTCATACGGCATCCAACCCTTCAAGGATGAGGTATTATGTGATGTTTCCCCACTGGATGTCTGTGATTTTCTCTTGGGCCAACCATATATGTGGAGACACCATGTTGTTTACGAGTCTCGACCCCGTAGTGTCATTGTTACTTTGGGGGGTCATCTCTACAAAATACCAGAGGTAGTTCCGACTACTGTTCCACCTAAAAAGTGCCGCAAGGTAGTATCTCATACTGCAAAATTCAGCTTCTTCACAATATATTCAAAAGGAGAACAAAAGGACACTAAAACCACTACATCCTTGCCCCAAGCACCTTCTATCCAACAGAAGCAGGTTGACAATGCTATAGCAAAGTGCAAAGATTCCTTCTGCATATCGTCCTCTCATGTATCTCGACTTGTTGAACAGCCTCAACCTCAACAAGTTCATGACAAATTTCCACAAACTGAGCAGCGCGACGTCTCCAGCAAGACAAGCAGCTCACCAAGATGCAGATTCAACAAATGTTTTTCCCTCTCCCCCAAGAACTCAACACAATGGACACCATTGTTTCCTAAGGAGGGAGAATAATCTACATCTTAGGGAGGATTATTTTCGACACAAAATGAGAGCAGAGATATAATAAAGAAATGCACAGAGATATTGTGTATATCCAATAATATAACAGAAATATATCATAGATGCAACCATAAACATAGAGGTACAGTAATACATGATTTCTATTAATGAAAGAAATGTACAGAGACTGTAAAAAATACAGAGTGAAAGACTCGCTAGAATGGTGGCAGCTTATCTTTGAGAAGAGATGTGACGGCTAGTCACATTCGAAAGAATATGATTACAATGAGGATATGGAGGCCTTTTTGCAATAATAAGGAATTCCAAAAACCCTAGACATCCAAAAACCTAACCCTAGGATATGAAGTGCCAAAATTAATGTGGGCCCCGTTTGGGTAAGTGAGTACATCAACTTCCCGGGGTCATAACTTTTGCATACGATCTCCGTTTTAGGCATGTGATAGCTCGTTGGAAAGGTATCATTGAGGAGATTCATTTTTGGGGATAAATAATGACTTTGGATGTCATTGAGAATCTCAATATTGAAAAAAATTCATTTGGGCCCTCAAAATGGCCCCAGAAGTTAAAACTTGCTAAAAATAGTAAATTGCCAAAATTGTCAGATAACTGTTTTGAGCCATTTGGAAAAGGTGGGTGGCCACCAATATATACCTATATCAGAACCCCTTCCAAATAACCAAATATCATTTATACTTCACCATTCACCTCCCCTATTAATGAATACACGATCTCTTATATATAACTATTCACACTTGCACATGAGGCCCATTTATCACTAGTCCAACCCTATTACATATGTATTTACACACTACACGTACATTTAGGCTCATATATTCCCCCCCCTAGGGTAATATCATATACACTTAGCCATATATATACCCCCCTTTGGTCATAACATAGTACCCTCCTTCAAGAATCTTTGTCCTCAAAGCTTTGTATTTAAAGGATTCACATGTGATGAAACCAAGTTATATGATTTTCTTGTGTTCCTGCTTCTTTCATTCCAATGTTGATGATCTATCCATCCAAAATCAATTATGTTTTGTCTTAATACTTGGTGTCTAGTTGTTCCATAATTTTCTTTCCTTTGATTCCATGTATTTTTGTTGAAGCTTCTCCAATTTATAGTGGTTGTTGGTCTCTAATAATAGTTTGTTGAAGAGTAGTTTGGTGATGCCTTTTTCCATGAATGTTGACAAGTATTCCATCTTCTTCCTTCATAATATTGATATCTTCCTTGAAATGTTTCTTGGTAATGAGGGTGTCGACACGATTTTACATTTGATGGTTTTTCTTCACTCTTCATATGCATTTCATCTATCTTCTTTTTAGAGACAATGGAATCCTCTATCATGTTTTCTTGGTCCCTGATTACTCTAGCCTTGGATATAATACCATCATATTTGGCATGTACATCCTCTAGATGGAGTTCAACTTCTTCAAGTATCTTATGTTGACCTTATTGAATCTTATCCCTTTTCTCCTTTTGAAGCTGTAAGGTGACCCCATCTATCAAATTCTGCCTTGGATTTCTGAATTTACCTCATTTGTATTTAAGGATTCCTCAAAATTATTGCAAATTTTCTCTTGCAATATTTTGATAGATTCTTCATCCAAGATCCGTCTTTCTTCTTTATTTTGAAAATTCTTCTTTTCTTCTTTCAATCTCTTAACCTCATTCGATAGTTTTTTATTATGGCTTCGTAATCTACGTATCTCTTCATATTTTTTTTTCAAATCTTCCCTTGATTCATCTTTTTCCCATTTTCCTTTGCTAGTGTTTTCTTTCTTTAGGTTATTAACCTACTTAATGAGTGATTCGTTAAGGGATAGTATCTTAGATAGAATTTTTAGCGTTGAAATTCACACTTTGAATGCTAAAGTGTAACCTCGGCACCCATCATAATGTAAAATATTTTTTTTTTGTTTGAATAGGTGGATCAACAAGATGAGAAAGAAAGGGAGAGGGAAACAAACTATAGATCAATAGGCTACACCATTGGGCAATGGATTGACACAAACACCCTGAAGTTAAAAGGCAATTGGAAATCCTATAAGAAAAATGGATTATAAGATGGAATATGGAAGAAAGGATAAGTTAACATAAAGTAGATCATCCATTAAAAAAATATCCTCTCTAAAAAATGGATTATAAATCTATTTGAATAAACACAATGAGTTATAGGCAATTACAACAAACCCTTTATTGCTCAAGAATCTATAAATCAAATGCAACCATTGATCCTCAAAAGATACAATTCATTCAAGCAAGATAGAAATGAATATGGATAACAAAGATAACACAAAATGATATAAAAAATCTCATGAATCTTCAATGTCAGGAATATTTACATGATAAAAATGCCCCCGGTCTTACAAATGAACAGACATAGGGAAACTACCTGCTCCTACTCTCTCTAGTCTCTCTTGTCTCATGAATCCAACCCTTCTCCAAGAGATCTCTCCTTCATTAAATATAAAATAGAATCCAAATATAATTAGGAGGTTGAATCACATCTCTTTAATTGGATTCTAAGCCTTGGAGATAGGTGGCAACAATCAAAGAGACAAAAATCCAACAAACTATTATTTTTCAGAAAATTGTTGGAAGTCTTTAATGAATTGTTTCCAACTCACTACATGAGGTATTAATGGAGCTAAGACTTAGGTGCAAGTGTCCCTTGACATCTAAGTGATCCATGAGAAGTCATTTGAAACCTCCTTGATATATGGAAACCTCCCAACAAGGCAAATATCCAATCAGCTATGCAAAACAGAGAATTGGCAGTACATTCTGTAATGCACTGGTGTTTTAATTGTTTCTCTCAATTTACAAACTGGGTCAGGCTGACATTTGGTCAGAATGTCAATAGGGATATCATCTTCCTCCAAAACAATTTTTCAGAGAAACCCACTTCGTATTTTTGGTTTTATGATCAAATTTGTAACAGTAACTACTACAGGAAATTCTGTAGTGTCACCGTAAAATAGTTCTACAAATTCCGTAGCGCCCTTTGTGTGTCTGGATAGGTGATTATGTAGATCCTTTTCTGTGTCTAATATCTCTCTAACCATAACAAGTTTTGAAAAAATGAGAGATTTTTTTGTTATTTGGTATGTTATGAACAAAAACCTCCTTCAGTTTTCAAAAATACCTTTTCATTTGTTCATAATCCAAGTTTTAAGTTAGTCACTCAAAAATTGCAGAAGCGCAGCGTGTTCTCAGTAGAAACACATTGTGGTATTTGAGAAGGTGTTTGGAGGCCTTCCTAGAGGAGTTTTGGGCTGCAATATATATGGTTGGAAATATTATGATGTCTACTACAGAATGGAATCATCAAGTACTGCAAACACCTTCTCAAAATCCCTAAAAAACTAACTTGAAGTCAAGTTGTCCAAAAGTACATGAACCCTCCTATAGCAATTGTATTTTGGGAAATTATCTCAAATTATAATACAATCTTATGTGTTAACATCTGGATCCACAGGGGATGGCATGCTCCCTGTGAGCTGCCAAGAACATGCAGTTCTAGTTGCCTTATCCATTGGGCTATTGAGTCATCTGTGCAACTAACGTCTGAAACACTGCCAAAATCTACCATTTATTTAAGCAAACTGACTGATAAACCTACTACAAGCTGAAGGAAAGAAAATTCTCGGGAATCAAGCTTATTTCCTACACTACCCTACCTCTAACCAGATCTCCAATTTTATCAGGTAAAGGAAAACTTCCACAACAACCATTCAATAAATTGTGAGGTTGAAATGATCTTGTCTTTATCACTGACCAATAGATAATAATTGAAATGTAAGAGAACTGATAAAAAATGATTCAAAAAATCATACTCACCCATGAGAATCAGTGAAATAATGAAATTTGAAATTTTCATAAAATCTGAAACATAAGACTCTAACAAGGATGCAAATGGATCCTTAAAACAAAGACCATAAACATGTTGATCCACAAAAAATAACTACTCATTCGTAAATGCCTTTCTTCTTGCAAATAAATGACCTTCTTGTTATTTTGAAACCAACTCTTGAACATCAATAATTGCAATCTCTTCTTCATAAGAATGATCACAGGATAATTGTACAACAAGATTTAAAGCATCATAATTATGACAAGTGTTGGAGTTACTTCACACACACCTAGGATTTCTTTTTCCTAAGGTTTTTATTTGTTCATTAGTCATAATTAGTCATTATCCAATCTCCTATATTTTAGGAGAGAATATTCCACCTGGAGAATATTCTCTTCCAGTTCACACTTCAGTTTGACTAGTTGAGTTGAGTTTAGATGTTGCATTGGGATCATCACCATGCAACATTGGGATCATCACCATGCTAATTAGACCTTGCCTTGGAATCATCACCAAAGTGGTGCATTAGCCTTGATTCCTTGATTTAACTCCTCACTTCTTTCTGGTCAGTCAGTTAACTAAAGACTAGTTGACTAGTTAACTCAACTAAGTGGCAATTCACTCCCGTAACGGCCTGAGAGACTAGAATAGGTGGTAGTTCACTCCCGTAACTACTGGTGTGTATACAAATCACTCTAGACCACCACTATGGTGACTTGGTTCACCTCAATTTGAACTTATTGAGATATACAAAGTATATCATGTGTAAATTATTCATTATTCATAACGGTTAATGAGAATTCTTTCCATTCTTTCTCTCCTTCTTCTTCTTTTTCCAATTCTCTTTGCCAATGTGTGTATCATTGTTTAAATAGATCTATTCTATGTAGGTCAACACATTTACATGGTATCATATCCGACGGACTGCTAAGAAAAATATACACCAAAAGTGTTTGCAGGTACAAAAGATTGAAGACAGCGGAAAGATGGAATTCCAAAAAGAATTCATTCTTACACCTTACAACTATTTTGCATGGAAGGAGAAAATAGCCATACATATCCGATCTAGAGGGTTGTATATATTAACCATGAATATAGATACAGAGCCGACATCAGCCATAGAAAAATCCAAGTACTTAAATCACATGGATGAGGCACTCAGAACAATTTGCAGTCTTATTTCTCTCAATCTCCTTTTTCATATATATTCCTGTAAGACTCCCAATGAAGCCTGGACCATCTTGGAAGGGATATTTGGAAAATAGGATGAGATGAGGGGACACATGCTGGAGGTGGATATGCTCACATTGGATCCAAAAATCTTCGAGAATATCCAATATTTCTTTACAAAATTCAAGGATTTACTGTCGCAACTCAAAGCTTGCAGGGTTGATAAATCGAAGGAGGAGAAACAAATGGTTCTCACCATTCTCTCCAAGATTGCTCCTGAATTCTCTGTATTCGTATACACATTCCATATTTTCAGATTCTCCTCTGGAGCCACCTGGAATATGCCTTCTCTTGAGGACTTTATCAAATCCTTGGCACAAGAGAAAACCAAGCTCATCAACATGGGCACAATAAAAGGCCCAAGGGTGCATGCACTCACTGTGCATGATAGCAGCCACAAATATCAGAAATCTAAAGATAAAGATAAGCAGAAATCTCATGCACATATGAAGAAGGAAGGGTACATAAAACCCTTCACCGATGCCTCCGGATCCAAAATTGAAAAGGGAAGAAAAGGAGAGAAATGCACATACTGTCACAAAGGATTCCATTCAAAATCTGCATGCATCCAAAAACAAATAGATATGATGTCTCAAATACTTCAGCAAAACAACCTTGGATATCGCATCCCTGAGGGTGCAAAGAAGAAGAAGCCAGAAGATCTGAATTCCAAGAAAGGCAATTCTAGCCATGCCTTGATTGCAATCAACTCCTCTCTCGATGCTTGGATCGTAGATTCAGGAGCATCACATCACATGGATACCTCAGAAGTAGTCTATTCTTCTTTGGATGCATGCAAAGGTCCTCCTATTATGATAGGGACAACTCTTCTGTCGAAGTCACCGACAAAGGAAGGATTGAACTCACCAACGGAAGCTTCGAGAATGTGCTGCATGTTCCCAAGCTTTATATCAACATTCTCTTCGTGTATCAGATGATGAATTCTGGCACTGGAAAGAAAGTCGAATTCACACCAAATTTTGTGGACATATATGACATGCAAAACAAATCCAGGGTTGCTACCGGTGAGGTAAATCATCAGTCTAGATTGTATACATTTTCTGAATTCATTGAACCTGATTCTTCTTTACTGCTTACTCATGCTGATGAAAGTAGTAGGATATGGCATGAAAGGTTTGGACATTTGAATTTCAGATACATGCAACAACTTAGCAAGCACAGATTAGTTTATGGTCTACTAGACATTCATTTCTCCAAGGGAGTATGTGAGATATGTGTTCTCGGAAAACACCCTCAAGATAAAATCATCAAAGGAAAGTCTCAGCGAGCTTCCACACCTTTAGATCTGATCCATAGTGACCTCATGGGTCCTTTTCCGCATCCATCGATCAACAAAGCGAGTTTTTTTCTCATTTTTGTTGATGATTTCTCACGTTTTACTTGGATCTACTTTCTTAGGTAAAAATCCGAGGTCTTTCAACACCTCAAAGATTTCAAATCTTTGGTTGAGACACAATCCGGAAAGAAGATCAAAGTCCTCCGAACTAATAACAGGGGAGAGTATGTAAATCATGAGATCCACAATATTTTCCATGAGGAAAGGATTCAGTTGCAACATACAGTTCCCTACACTCCGCAGCAAAACATAGTTGCTAAGCGGAAAAATAGATCTCTAAAGGAGATGGCATCTTGCATGTTGCATGCAAAGTCACTACCACAGAGACTATGGGCCGAAGAACTTAACTATGCAACATACATCCAAAACATATCTCCTCATAGATATGTCAAGGATAAGACCCCCTATGAGGCTTGGAGTGGCCTCAAATCAAAAGTGACCCACTTTTGCATTTTTGGTTCTCGTGCATGGGCCCGGATTCCCTATGAAAAGAGGAAGGCACTTGATCCACAAAGCACTGAGTGCATTTTTGCTGGATACCCTAACAGTGTGAAGGGATATTGGCTTATTGATATTTCCTCAAACCAACTCATCATTGAGCGTAGTGTCCAATTCGAGGAAAGTGTCTCGCATGTACCTCAGCAGTCGCATGCAGACACCTTCACTCTTCCACCTATCTGAGTTGATGAGCATGCACATGCTGACTCTTATTCAGATGAGAGTTTTGATTCAGAGGACTCAGAGGATTTAGATTCAGATTCAGAGTCATTACAGTCAGATGAAGAGTTAAAGCATCCAGATGTAGTTGCATATCCAGAGAAGAGGCCCAAGTGGGCACAAACTACTCTTTAGGATGTACGGGATCTCGTATATGATCCAGCTGATACTAGGAGGATTCGATCTGATTTCGAGGAGCCTCCTATTGCAATCATTGCCACTAAACCATTTCATTCCATGCATCTTTTCTTGGTTCAATCTTCAGATCCATAGTCTTATGGCAAGGCTGTTGGAAATCTCTTTTGGGAATTCGCCATGTAGGAGGAGTACAACTCCCTCCTCGAGAACCAAACTTGGGATTTGGTTCCCCTTCCTTCTAGGAGGAAACTTTTTAGATGCAGATGGGCCTATAGGACCAAGAGCGTAGCAGATGGATAGATCAGCAGATACAAAGCCAGGCTTGTCGCCAAAGGCTTTCAGCAGGTTCATGGTATTGGCTATGATGAGACCTTTGCTCCATTAGCAAAGATGGATTCCATTCGATTGGCCCTTTCCATTGCGGCAACAAAGGGATGGGAATTCCATCAGATGGACGTGAAGAATTCATTTCTTCATGGCGATCTCTCTGAGGAGATATACATGGAGTAACCCCAAGGATTTATGCAGGACTCATCTTTGGTCTGTCGACTGAAGAAGTCACTTTATGGCCTCAAGAAGGCTCCAATGGCATGGTATACCAAGATGGAATCCTACCTGTTTTCATAGAACTTTGTATGTTGTAAATCAGACCCGAATGTATACATTCTTAGGATGGTTGA
The DNA here is from genome assembly GCA_009831015.1 of Picea engelmannii. NCBI lineage: Eukaryota > Viridiplantae > Streptophyta > Pinopsida > Pinales > Pinaceae > Picea > Picea engelmannii. The sequence goes on along the minus strand of ML822531.1, from coordinate 58,385 downwards.
TTCACTTCTACTTTTAGTTATGTATGTCGATGATTTATAGATCACTGGTTGCTCGACTTCAACGATTACTGCAGTCAAGAGGATTCTTCATGATAGGTTTTTGATGAAGGACATGGGTCCACTACACTTCTTCCTTGGACTTGAGATCAGTCAGGATGCATCAGGAATCAAGTTGTCTCAAGACAAGTATGCATGAGATCTCCTTGAGATATTTCACATGATAGACTGCAAGTCTGCTCCGACTCCTTTCCTATCAGGAGTCAAACTTGAGGATGGCAGGGAGACTCGATTGGTTGATATCACACTATACATACATCTAGTGGGGATCTTGTTGTATCTCACACACTCCAGACCAGACCTCTCATATGCAGTTGGTGCAGTTTCCAGGTTCATGCAAGAGCATCATGAGCTACATTGGAAAGCTGCAAAGCGTATCCTTCAATATGTATAGGGCACCATCACCTTTGGGATTCATTATGCACCAGACTCTACATTAGATCTCATTGGTTTTATTGATTCTGACTGGGCTAGCAATAGCATTGATCGCAAGTGCACATCTGGTTACTCACTCAGTCTTGGTTCTGAGCCTATCTGTTGGTCAAGCAAGAAGCAAGCTACCATTTCTCTATCTTCAGTCGAGGTAGAGTACAGAGGGGTAGTTAACATAACCATTCAGGCTACGTGGCTACAAAATTTTCTCACTAAGTTGGGCATTCAATTTCATCGATCGATCATCATCTGGTGTGACAACCAGAGAACTCTAAAGTTCTAAAGAGATCCAGTTCAGAGGAAGCAGATGAAGCACATCAAGATCCACATGCACTACATCTGGGACTTGGTACATGACGGGATCATTGACTTATATTTTTTTCCTTCAGCAGAACAGACGACAGACATTTTCACCAAGACCTTCACTGAGAAGAAATTCCATTCTCTGCGAGGTCGTCTTGGAGTGAAGGACACAGTTTCCTAGCAACTGTAGTTCTTATTTTTTACATACATTGTACCTTGAGGGGAGGTTTTTCCCATGATGTTTTCCCTCTTTCCTCACTTTATTTTCAGTGTATCTTTTGTACTTGGGTACCTAACATGGCCTCATTGTTGGGACCCAATCTTTATTTTCACCATAATGATGTTTAGGGGGTATTGGAGTTATTTCACACACACCTAGGATTTCTTTTTCCTAAGGTTTTTATTTGTTCATTAGTCATAATTATTCATTATCCAGTCTCCTATATTTTAGGAGAGAATATTCCACATGGAGAATATTCTCTTCCAGTTCACACTTCAGTTTGACTAGTTGAGTTGAGTTTAGATGTTTCATTGGGATCATCACCATGCAACATTGAAATCATCACCATGCTAATTCGACCTTGCCTTGGTATCATCACCAAAGTGGCACATTAGCCTTGATTCCTTGAGTTAACTCCTCACTACTTTCTGTTCAGTCAGTTAACTGAAGACTAGTTGACTAGTTAACTCAACTAGGTGGCAGTTCACTCCCATAATTGCCTGAGAGACTAGAATAGGTGGCAGTTCACTCCCGTGAATGCTGGTTGTTAGGACCCTACAATGTACCTTTTTGCTCACACCTTTTTCTACCATTACACCCTTTTTCCACTCATATTTAAACTTATATTATCACCTTACCCTATCTCTCCAAAAGTATATAACGTCTCTTCTCTTTACTATATGTTTAATCTGTTTTGAATATAATTTTACATTACTCTCGTACTTAACCATTGATCAGAAATGTATAAGTGCTGAAACAGTTCGAACTGCAGATTAGCATTGAGGCCTGTTGCTGAAAAAGTTAAAGCACACAAACTCTATGGATGACATAGTTTGTGGACTACGATGCTGAAACGACAACTCACACAGAAGAAGTTGTTACACTCTCTGTGGTCTACGATGCTGAAACAACAACTCACACAGAAGAAGTTGTTACACTCTCTGTGGTCTACGATGCTGAAGCAACAAATCACACAAAGGAAGCTGTTACACCCTCTGTGGTCTATGATGCTGAAATAGCAACACAAAGTTGTTACATTGACCACAACAGCCACACCTTGAGCCAGAATTAACCATCGTTGTCACGTGACCACGTGCTAAAATAGTCAGAACACAAATCCCATTGCTGAAACAGCCCGCGATTTGCAATGCTGAAACAACATACAACAAAAATAACGAGAAGACAAATAAAGAAGCTGTTACTCCAGCTGAAACAACAACACCCCACTCAGCACCTTTTCAACTATTGTAATAGCATTCTGTTGCGGGAGACTAGGATATCCTATTCCAGTATAGAGAGTCGATCTGACTAAGAATAGGACTCAGATGTACACATGTAATTGGATGATCAAATTGTATCGAGAGGATTCTCCTCTTTAAATAAGAGGAAATAATCATTAGAGAGGATCATCGTTTTTAGCTAAGAAAGGATTTTACAGAGAATGACGTGTTTTACTTTAGATTGTAATATGATACAGTTGACAGATGAATAAAAGATTGTTCTGAGCATTTCTCTCTAGTTCCTTTCATTTCAGGGGAATCTTGTGAGAAGGGAGGGCCCACCTTCTTCACAAGATTCACCCATTAGCTTTGTAGTGTGTT
>ML822531.1:34685-50674 GCA_009831015.1 Picea engelmannii | reverse complement strand
TATCTATTTGCAGTATCTGCTCACTCACCTTGGTATGCAGACATCGCTAACTACTTGGTTGCAGGGAAGTTACCACCACACCTATCCCACCGAGAGAAAAGAAGAATCATTCAACAAAGTGCTCGGTATAGCTGGATAAGTGGCTGTCTTTTCCACACAGGACTTGATCAAGAAATCTGAAGGTGCATTAGAGAAGATGAGGTTTATGATCTACTAAAAGCTTGTCATGGTGGCCCTTGTGGAGGGCATTTTGCTGATAAGAGAACAACACATAAAATTCTCAGGATGGGGTATTATTGGCCCTCACCTTTTAAAGATGCAAAGAAATATGTCCGGGCCTATGATAGCTGCCAAAGAATGGGCCAACCTAATCATAGAGATGAAATGCCATTAAACCCCCAGATAGTACTCAAACCATTCGAAAGATGGGCCTTAGAATTTGTAGGACCCATTAACCCCCCATCCAATCAAAAAGTTTACATAGTGGTCTGCATAGATTATATGATCAAATGGGTGGAAGCTAAAGCACTCCATAGAGCGACTGAAGAAGCAGTTCTAGATTTCCTATTTGAAGACATCTTCATCAGATTTGGAGTGCCGAGAGAATTAGTTACAGATGGAGGACCTCCTTTCACTTCTCATGGTTTTAAAGTCACCCTTCAGAAATATCATATTCAGCATAGAATGACTACACCATACCACCCCCAAGCCAATGGACAGGTGGAAAGAAAAAATAAAGTAATAGAATCCATTCTTACAAAAACAATGAAGGAAAATAGAAAGGACTGGTCCCACAGGCTCCCCGAAGCATTATGGGCCTATAGAACTACCTGGAGAAATACTACAAGATTCTCTCCCTATGAATTAGTCTATGGAAAAAGTGTTGTCTTTCCTGTGGAATTTGAAATCAAAACCTTAAGGATTGCTTTAGCTTTCAACCTTGATTTGACCGATGCACAGACAACCAGGTTGCAAAAGCTTAATGAATTGGATGAAAAAAGATTAGATGCCATCCATCAGACAACTATGATTCAATAGCAAAGATCAAAATGGCATGACAAAACTATCAAGCATAAGCAATTCCAAAAAGGTAACTGGGCCCTACTATATGACTCTCAGTTTAAAGAATTTCAAGGGAAACTACATACAAGATGGCTTGGACCTTACGAAGTAGACACTATTTTCCCCAATGGAACAGTAAGGCTCCTCACAATCAATGACTCTAAAACACCGTTACTTGTAAATGGTCATCGGCTCCGTCTGTAGTAGCACCCCATTTCCAAGGAATATTTTAAGGCCACATGTGTGGCAGACTCTCATTACCTCTTTTTAGAGGGGCCTCCTACCCCTAATTGCAATTAATTCTATTTAGTTTAATTTCTTTAGTATTAGATTAGATTTCGGTTACTAATAATCCCTGTTAGGAAATAGCATGTTACAATTAATTTTTGTAGATTCTCGATCAAAGCCAGGGCCTACTAAGAAAGGATGATCTTACTTCAAGAAGAGCCAAGTTTCCCCATTGCTGAAACACCACTGTTCAACAATTTTCTACATTTTCCCATTGTTGAAACACCCCTGTTCAACAATTTCCACATTTCCCCCATTGCTGAAATACCCCTGTTCAACAATTTTCTACATTTCCCATTGCTAAAACACCACTGTTCAACAATTTTCCACATTTCCCCATTACTGAAACACCATTGTTAAGCAATTTTCTACATTTCCCCATTGCTGAAACACCACTGTTCAACAATTTTCTACATTTTCCCATTGCTGAAACACCCCTGTTCCGCAATTTTCCACATTTTCCCCATTGATGAAACACCATTGTTCAACAATTTTCTACATTTCCCCATTACTGAAACACCATTGTTCAACAATTTTCTACATTTCCCCATTGATGAAACACCACTTCCTCAGCAGTATTCTGCAACATCACTCTTCAACAAACATTTCTCTATTCTTCCTATGGTTGAAACACCAACTTTTCAGCATTCTCTGTCAATAAGCTTTTGCGCTCTCATACTACATTTTGTCCTTCCAGTCAACAAATCCTTGATACAATTCCTCTAACAAATCAAAAGTCTCTACCATGGCTACTGCAGAACTATTATGGACAGGCACTATATTTTGTTTGAAGTACGAATCAAAAGGTAAAGATGAGGTATGTAAATTTTATATGTAAATACAATTAAGCTATAGTTAATGAGAAGATTCCAACTCATTATTCAACTCATGTAAAATCATTATTAGCCACACTTGAGGGGGGCAGGGAGGAAATATCAAACTTTTATACCATGATTTCACACGAATCAACCACCGTCATTCCTTTTTACCATCCTTTCGTTTGTTTCACCACCATTTGCATGCCTTCACCCGAAAAACTCACTCTGCACAGAAGCGGTTACTCGACTCTTTGACGATGCATTTTACTTAGCTGTTAGCTATGGGAGGCCTTGTTATACGGTACAAACCTACCATGATAGCCCTGTTAGAACTGTATCCAGAAGCCTATCAAATTTTTCTGCAGGCAGGATGGCTCGGTTATTTTTAGAGGCTCCATGGATTTGATCAACAACAGGTTCTGCAATTTGCTGAAAATCTCCAAGAAGATCATTCCATTGTTCAAGGGGTTTGGATTCTAGTTACAGAAGAGGATATAGCATAGGTTTCAGGTCTCTCTACCAATGGCATTCTCTTTTTCATTCGCAAACATATCATCCTTAATGCCCAACAGGATTTTCTCTTGCCAGGGGAACAAATTGAACCTAAAGGCCGAGGCGTCCGACTTAGCTCGTTGTCGCCTCCATGGCCGAAAGTTGCAAAGTCTGTCAAGCACTACCTTACCTGTGAAGTTTGATACCAGGTATTCTACCAACACGATTTTGTCCTATTGTCTCATTTACGACATGCTAGATTGGTGAACATTCCTTATTATCTGCTCGGATTTCTTAAAAATATGTCGCACTACTGTAAAAAGGCTAAAGATCCCACCCTTTCACTCACCCATCACCGTCTCTTTCAACTACTTATCCAAAAGGGTTTTGCCCAACAAAACCCCCACTAAACAACCCACCCATAGATCCCCAAGAAGCTGTTGAAATTCCTGAAAATCTTCAGGAACAACAACCACAAAACCCTCCAGACCCTCCGGAAGTGCCTAATAGTCCGCCTACAAACCCAATCAATCCAATTAACCCCCCTACCATACCAAGCCCACCCCACATTTTACCATAATCATCCACTCCCGCCGTTCATATCCTTAGCGATGATTATGAACCAGACAACTCTCCCTGTCCCATCATTGAGGAAAAGCCCCCACGTAAATGAAAGAAAATTCCTTTCTTTCTGCCCTTTTTACAAAGAAAACAAACAAGAGCCTCAACAAGGGCAGCCACTACTTCCACTGCCCTAAACCCCCAACCCATCCAACTAATACCCCGTACACCTCCAACCTCCCAAATGTTGGAATCTTTACCTATTCCACCCACGGGCACTAAAACACAAGAACCAGAGGCCTAGTGTGTTGCGACATCATCCGTTTCAAATTTAGTAGCTGAAACACAAGAACCAGCTACTCATCAAGTAGCTGAAACACAAGAACCAGCTACCCATTTAGTAGCTGAAACACAAGAACCAACTACTCATCAAGTAGTTGAAACACAAGAACCAACTACCCATTTAGTAGCTGAAACACAAGAACCAACTACTCATTCAGTAGCTGAAACACAAGAACTAGCTATATATGTCACACAAGAACCAGCTACAGCTGAAACACAAGAACCAATTGCTGATATTGTTACCGAGACACAAGAATTAGATGCCCAGGGTGCTGCAACATTACTTTCTTTACATCAAGAAGCTGAAACACATGAATCAGTTGCCGATCCTGTAGCTACTCCAAAAGAACCAGCTAGTGCGGCTGTGACTGCTACACAAGAACCAGTCACCCCTCAACCAGAACCAACAATGGCCTCTGTCTTACAAGAAAATGAGTTCCTAAGGTCTGAACTAGAAGCCTACAAGCAAGATCTAGCCATGGCAAAGGAAGCCTATGAGAAGGAACTTAAATTGTACACCCTAGCTCGCATAGCGACCATGTCAGAGGGAAATACAATAGAGAATCTGTGTAGAGAATATATGTGCAGTCAATGTGGGGACATCTACTATCAAGAAGGCTACAAAGTAATTCAAATTCCAATGCCAGGAGCTCCCCCTACACCTTCGACTTTTGCAGTCAAAGAAGAACACCCTGTTGTTACACAAGAACCAGCAGGACCTTCCAAAATTAAAAATGAACCCTGGCCTACAACAGATGTCAAATCTGAAACCCCTGCTTTTGTTAATAAATCTATACAAACATTGTGTATTGATGAATCTTCCCCTCCTAGTCAGATCAATACCCACACCTTTGTGGAACAAGCCACTCAGACCCTACCTCAGCCTACTACTTGCAACGCTGAAACACAAACTCAGCCATGGGATGAGCAGGCAATAATAAACAAATGGAAAAAAGAGTCTGTTGTTACACAGGCCAAAAGCTTGCAGGAACATAGACAAATCTGGATAAACCATATCTATTCAAATTGGGAAGCTTTGGATCAAACACGCCAGGAATCCCATGCCTATAAGAAACAAAATAAAGAGCTAAAAGGAAAATTGCTCCTGATATTTGACTTGGCACAAAAGTTATTGGCTGCAAGGAAACCATCCTGCAATTACTCTCTATTCCTCATGGAACGAATTACATGGTTTTAGATCAAATCAATCAAAGAAGGCAAACCCCATGTAGTGTTAAATCCAACAGATTTTGTTAAGACCTTTGTAGAAGCCTTTGCTATGGATCAACACCTTCTCTGTGAGTTATATTTTCATAATGAGGCCATCCCTGAGAACCGATAGCTTAACCTTAACCCTCTTGTCAGTGACATCTAGATTCGGGCACTCACCTCTTTCCTTAACAATCAGATTATATGGCAGGATGACTTCCTAGTTGCCAAGCATAATGAGGATAACCACCTTCTCTGGATACGGCCAGAACCACAAAATGCTGCCACCTTTGTTACAGAGTATTATCAGTTTTTGAGGAAACCAAGGATGACTCAACACATTCATCAACTATAGACAACAATGCTTCAGGATTGTCAATAGTTCATTAATTCCACAGAGATTGCTGCCCTACAGGAAAATAACATATTTTGGCAACAATCTACTAATAAAAGATAGGAACACAATCCTTTTAGCCCCACTAATCTTGAGATAGCAATATCTAGGGTACCTAGCTACATCAAGTGTGTTCAGCAATGTGTTAAAAGATGGATAGGATATCAGTTTCATTTCCTTATCCTGTGGATGCCAGCAGAGAAATATCAAATTCATTATAAGTTTCCCAAGAAGACAGAAACAACAGCTTGGCAAAGGCTACATCGCATTCAAGGATTTAGAGCTCCAACAGACAACACTTTCCACAACTACTGCTTAAGTAACTTACACGCTCAGAGTCGGTATCCAGATTCTAATTTAGATTGAAGTTGCCTGAGGACATGCAACATCTTAAGTTGGGGGGGATGTTAGGACCCTACAATGTACCTTTTTGCTCACACCTTTTTCTACCATTACACCCTTTTTCCACTCATATTTAAACTTATATTATCACCTTACCCTATCTCTCCAAAGGTATATAATGTCTCTTCTCTTTACTATATGTTTAATATGTTTTGCATATAATTTTACATTACTCTCGTACTTAACCATTGATCAGAAATGTATAAGTGCTGAAACAGTTCGAACTGCGGATTAACATTGAGGCATGTTGCTGAAATAGTTAAAGCATGCAAACCCTGTGGCTGACACAGTCTGTGGACTACAATGCTGAAACAACAACTCACACAGAAGAAGTTGTTACACTCTCCGTGGTCTACGATGCTGAAACAAAAACTCACACGGAAGAAGTTGTTACACTCTCCGTGGTCTACGATGCTGAAACAACAAATCACACAGAAGAAGTTGTTACACCCTCCGTGGTCTACGATGCTGAAACAACAACACAAAGTTGTTACATTGACAACAACAGCCACACCTTGAGCCAGAATTAACCATCATTGCCACATGACCACGTGCTGAAACAGTCAGAATGCAAATCCCGTTGCTGAAACAACCCGCGATTTGCGATGCTGAAACAACATACAACAGCAGTAACGAGAAGACAAATAAAGAAGCTGTTACTCCAGCTGAAACAACAACACCCCACTCAGCACCTTTTCAACTATTGTAATAGGATTATGTTGCGGGAGACTAGGATATCCTATTCCAGTATAGAGAGTCGATCTGACTAAGAATAGGACTCAAATGTACACATGGAATTGGATGATCAAATTGTATCGAGAGGATTCTCCTCTTTAAATAAGAGGAAATCATCATTAGAGAGGATCATCCCTTTTAGCTAAGAAAGGATTTTACAGAGAAGGACGTGTTTTACTTCAGATTGTAATATCATACAATTGACATATGAATAAAAGACTGTTTTGAGCATTTCTCTCTAGTTCCTTTCGTTTCAGGGGAATCTTGTGAGAAGGGAGGGCCCACCTTCTTCACAAGATTCACCCATTATCTTTGTAGTGTGTTAGTGTTATTTCTGTTCATGCCTTGATTAAATTCTGTTTTGCTGAAACACTACTTTACTGAACTCTATTGTGCTGAAACTCTGCTTTACTAGTTGTTACATTGTTTTCATATAATTCATGCTTGGGTAACTGTTGATCATTCTAGTTAGCAATCTTGTTTGGTGAATTTATGAAAGCGTGATAATCAGGGACAGGTGCTGAAGGTTCCTGCTTGGGGAATAGGGTCCTGATCTCTGTTAAGAGATAGTTAGTCTTCAGTGTGTGTCAATCATTTCAATTAGCAATGAGTCTATGAAAGTGTGACGATCAGAAACAGGTGTTGAAGATTCATGTTTGGGAATAGGGTCTTTTTCTCTGTTAAGAGTTAGTTAGCCTTCAATGTGTGTCAATCATTTCAGTTAGCAATGAGTTCATAAAAGTGTGATGATCAGAAACAGGTGTCGAAGATTCCTGCTTGGGGAATAGGGTCCTATTCTTTGTTATAGAATAGCTGGTCTTTCCTTTTGAAGTATCATGAAAATATTTCTTTCTTAAGTTGTTATTTCTTAATGTAATCCAGGATTCTTTGGACAATTACTTCTTTAAACATTGAACTCTTCCATAGGTAGATTAATTTCCTGTAATTCAAGTTAGAACTTCAGTTTGTTCAAAGCAAGGTGTGATTAATATACTTTTACAACTCTAGGTTGCTTTTGAGATTGAGCATATATAGTGTGTGATTACCTTTGAAATAAACAGACTTCCCTGGGTTGACAATTTATGTAGCACTTGATTGTTTAGTTAAATAAACAATTATAGTGACCAACACTGGTGTGTGTCTAGATCACTCTAGACCACCACTATGGTGACTTGGTTCACCTCAAGTCAAACATATTGAGATATACAAAGTATATCATGTGTAAATTATTCATTATTCATAACGGTTAATGAGAATTATTTCCATTCTTTCTCTCCTTCTTCTTCTTTTTCCAATTCTCTCTGCAAATGTGTGTATCATTGTTTAGCTAGATCTATTCTGTGCAGGTCAACACATTTACAAAAAGCAAGAACATATAATTATCTATGCAATCAACCACTACTACATGCTCAAAATGGTCTAAAAATTGATCATAAGCTTGATATACATTCCTGTCCATAGAAAAATATGCAAATATTGAAGAATATGATTCCAAATGAGAATCATAATTACATCCTTGTTTTTGTTCCAGATATGATTTATATTCGTTGTCTTCTTTCTCAGAATCTGAAACATACTGGAAGTCTTCCTACTCATGTACATGCAAATTTTCACAATATGCTTACATACGAATCCTCTTGCTAGCATAATTGTTATCCTCAACTTATTCAACATTTTCAAATAAGCATCTTAAAGATGAATATTTCCTTTCTCTCAAGAGAAGGACAATATATGAATGCTGAGCCATTTCATAGTACACCATGGCAACAATATCAGAAGTTCAGATTTCCACTGGCATGCTATGATAAACACTTTAAAAATTCTTGTTGAAGACAACCAAGGCTTCCTCTTCCCCTCCCCTCAAAGCATTAAAATCATCCAAGTACGGATCAAGGGAATTTTCCTCACCCCAACACTTTAAAAGTGCATTTCATAGCTTGATCCAAGAACCAATGGAATCGACTCCCAAACCTTTAAATGACACAACAACATCTCCAAACAAATATTTGGAGAACAAACTCATGGTAACATCATCATGAACTATCTCAAACGGATAAACAAAGTTCTCAAAGGCCTCCAAATGCCTCTCAATTGTAACATGATATTCTCCAGAGAACCAAGGAAGATACTCAAGGAAATAAAGAGGATAAGGATGAAGGTGATATGGAAGCCTTAAAGGTTTAAACATATTGTCTCTAATTCTAGTTTGAAAACTAGTGGTATGGATATGAGGTTTAAAAATATTATGGAAAGGTTCAACAATAACAATAGAAGGTGATGATATTTGAGAAGGCTTTGAATTGGTTTCAACCTCCTCAAGGTTACAAGGGTGATCAAATTTAGGAGGGATTTGAACACAAAGCTCATCCTTATGAATAGGCTGAGGTGAGGATACAAGATCAACATATACAACATAGACAGAAGGCATGTCTTCTTCTTCCAAGGATGGATATATAAAGGAAGGTTGATGATCATCCGAATAAACAAATCACAAGATGATTCTCTTTATATGTAAAGAAAAAGATAGGAAAGAGTTGATAAAGAAGAACAAGAGTTCATGTAGAAAAATAATGAAATGATACTTGGTTTTACACTTCTGCCCCTTCATGTTTCTATCAACAGGATCCTCCCCAGTGGATTATTTGATTTTGGAGTTGCCAGGTAGATAATAAAATCATCATTTTTGTGTCCCTCTGTTGTCTACCATCAAGAGTTGGATCTATGTCATTCTTCCTAGGGAGATTTTCAATCTGCTCAAATCCGTCCCAGGCAATGATGCCAAAAATGTTAGCACTGAAAGTCACAATTTGACTACTAAAGTGTAAGTTCAACACCCATGAGAATGTAATATATATATATATATATATATATATATATATATTTTGAATATGTGGATCAACAATGTGAAAAAGAAAGGGATAGGGCAACAAACTACAGATCAATAGGCCACACCATTGGGAAATGGAGTGACACAAACACCCTAAAGTGAAGGCAATTGAAAAGCCTGTCATAAAAATGGATTATAAGATGGAATATGGAAGAAAGGATAATTTAACATAAAGTAGATCATTCATTAAACAAATATCCTCTCTGCAAAATAGATTAGAAATCTACTTGAATAAACACAATGAGTTATAGACAATTACAACAAACCCTTTGCTTCTCAAAAATCTATAAATCAAATACAACCATTGATCCTCAAAAGCTACAATTAATTCAAGAAAGATATAAATGAATATGGATAACAAAGAGAACACAAACTGATATAACAAATCTCATGAATCTTCAATTTCATGAATATTTACATGATAAAAATGCCCTCATGCTTACAAATAAACACACACATGGAAACTGGCTGCTCCTACTCTCTCTAGCCTCTCTTGGCTCATGAATCCAACCCTTCTCCAAGAGATATATCCTTCATTAAATAGAAAATAGCATCCAAATATCCTTAGGAGGTCGAATCCCATCTCTTTCATTGGATTCTAAGCCTTGGAGATAGGTGGCAACAATCAAAGAGACAACAATCCAACAAACTGCTAATTTTTAGGAAATTGTTGGAAGTCTTTAATGAATTGTTTCCAACTCATTGCATGAGGTATTAATGGAGCTAAGACTTATGTGCAAGTGTCCCTTGACATCTAACAGATCTATTATAATTCATTTGAACCCTCCTTGACATATGACAACCTCCCAACAAGGCGAATATCCAATCATCTATGCAAAACATAGAATTGGCAACACATTTCATAGCGCACTGGTGATTTAATTGTTTCTCTCAATTTACAAACTGGGTTAGGTTGAAATTTGATCAGCAAGTCAAAAGGGATATCATATTCCTCCACAATAAATTTCATATAAACCCACTTCATATTTTTGGTTTTATGATCAAATTTGTAATAGTAATCAATACAGGAAATTCCGTAGTGCCACCGTAAAATAGTTCTGCACATTCTGTAGTGCCCTTTGTGTCTGGATAGGTGATTATGTAGTGCCTTTTATGTGTCTAATATCTCTCTAACCACAAAATGTTTTGAAAAACTGAGAGAAATTTTGTTATTTGGTATGTGATGAACAAACACCTCCTCTCGTTTTCAAAAATACCTTCTCATTTGTTCATAATCCAAGTTTTAAGTTAGTCACTCAAACATTAGAGAAGTGCATCGTTCTCTCAACAAAAATGCAATGTGGTCTTTGAGAGGGTGTTTGGAGGCCTTCTGAGAGGATTTTTTTTTTGCAAGAGATATGGCTGGAAATATTATGATGTCTTCTACACAATGGAATCATCAAGTACTACAAATGCCTTCTCAAAACCCCAGAAAAAACTGAGTTGAAGTCAATCTTTCCAAAAGTACATGAACCATCCTATAGCAATTGTATTTTGGGAAATTATCTCAAATCATAATACAATATTATGTGTTAACAAGACCCTCACCCTTCTTAATAATCTCTTCCTTTTCTTATTTTAATTCATCTTTAATTCTATACATTTCCTCCATTTGTGTATCCCTAATCCATTTATCTCATAATATTTTTTCAAATTCTTCCCATGTGGAGTGGAGTCTAGTATCTTCATCAAGTCTTCTCCACCACTTATGAGCTCCACCCAAAAAATAAAAATATGCCCCACAAGGACTTATACCAATCCTCATACAATCTTCCTTTACCATCATCAACCATTCCATGGGACTTATTTCATATTTATCTTCATCTCCACTAAAGTTAGGTATTTCCATTAATTCTTAATTGAGGTCTAACCCCAATCCTTGACTTCCAACCTCAGTATATTAAGGATAAAATTCTCAAATAGTTATAATACTTATTCCAATATAATATTATAGGTTTGATCTTTCAAACAGATTTTTAATCATCTAAATCAGACATTCCAATAAAAAATTATGATAATGGTAAGTCAACATACCTCTCAAACCCTGATTTGGAGTATGTCCTCCTAGCCAACCTTACTTCTGATGTATATTTTCAATTTCATCCCTTATGAGTATAAAATTGTGAACTTTAGTACTCTGAAATTTCCTCTCGACAATTCCATAGATCTGACCAAAATTGGATGTGCTAAGTGGAATTTATGGTAACTTCCCCACACCTTGCATATTTTTGGCCTTTCCAGGAGAGCGCACTTGTATAACGTTCCCCACACAAAATAATTGATATACAATTCTAGAAATTGTAACAAAAATACTACAGACTATCATTTGTCTAATGCAACTATTCTCACTCAATTTGGATACTCTAGTAAGAAGTTATGATTGTTTTACCCGGAACACATGTTTGAGACTAGTCAATAGGACTAGTCAGATACCCTACCTTCCATAGAGTGTATCTCCAAAAGTAAAATGACCCATAAGATACAATTTGTACCATAGGTAATGTGATAAGTATTCTAAATATTCTCCAGGTTTCTCCTTCTGAAACTTATCCATGAAAAAGTTATAGTGAAAATGAAAAATGGTTATCTTGAGGAGAAAAACCCTAGGATCGGTGCTCTAATACTAAATGTAATGATCCAAATGCTTAAATTATCAAATAAACCAGAAATACACACCATGTACAGAATGTGAGCATGTAGCACAACTCCAATATGGATTAATTACACAATAAATCCTTAAATAATAGGGGAACCCCCTCCAAATAACCAAATATCATTCATACTTCACCATTAACTTCCCATAATAATGAATACATGATCTCTTATATATATCTATTCACACTTCCACATGAGGCCCCTTTATCACTAGGACAACCCTATTACATATTTATTTGCACATTACATGTAAATTCGGGCCCATATATTCCCCCCCTTGGGGTCATATCATATACATTTAGACATATATATGCTCCCCTTGGGTTATAACATTCTAGGATCATCATCAATAATAGATGAAGAAAAAATAGAATGAAAATAGAGTAGAGTATAACTTTTTTCTTTCCTTATTTCTTGAACCGATCTCCTCAATATTGGAGTATGAGGTTCTTCTTCTTGTTGTTATTCATGTTTTTCTATTGAGTCATACTCTTCACCCTCCAACTCAAACTTTATTATATCTATTTCATTTCCCTTTGGTAGGAATTCATGTTTGGAAACATCTTTAACATATTTAAAGATAACATCCCAACTGTAAATAGTCTTCTTAATTTTTTGGTTCCAAAGTTTATATCCTTTTATACCATATTTATAATCAATAAAGATACACTTTTCATATTTATTAGCCAAATTAATCCTATTTTATTTTGGAACATGTACATAATCATTGTTGGATGTTTGGGATGATTCGGGTTCTACTTTAAGTTTCCAACAAAACCCTATAAGCCATCAGCCCTTCTGGAGACCAGAAGGAAACACTGTGCACAAAGTGCACAATGAAGTCTCACTCGAGATGGATTTATGGGCGACTACAAGACCCAGATGTATACATCCTTGGAAGGGATGTTTCTTTGGGGATGTTAGGAATGTTTTTTAATTCAACATATACCATATATATCATTCTAACACCACATAATATCCATATCTACCATACTGTAATCATATTTATTCATTAAGCTTCATTCTGCAGTTAATATCTATTGCACGCTTCATTTTACTACTACATATTCATTCATTCAACATAGCTAAGTAATTGCAAGATCTAAGACAAACTTTCCACACAAAGACACAAGGTTTTAATGTGGTTCACCCCCCTATGCCATGCCCACAAAGATATGACAATATTTGCTTCTTTATTCATCTTCATTAAGTTATGGCACTGCACACATTACATATGAATATAGTCGAAGCTATTGGTAATGGTGGTGAGGCTGACAAGATCGCACCAATATCTATATCTTGTGACCTTACCCTCAGTTACAATGCATATCTCTAAAAAAATAGACTTATCTCAAAAACTAGTTCCACAACTAGATAGCTCAAGCAATAACTACTAGAATGACCAACTCTAATGCCGAATCGATCTCCTCAGATCTTAAAATACATATTTATACTAAAAAAATGGGTTAAAATCTATTACAACAATGATAAAAAACCTAACCCACTAACCCTAGGTGATTTAGGTTTTTCCACTTTCTAACTTCCCACACACATTTGATATCCATCCTTCTTTCTTCATTTCCTATTTCATCGCATTGATTTTCCTAATTATCCAGTGCACACTCCTTTTCTAGTCCCGTTTCTAACTGTCTTCCTTGATTTTTTCTTTGTTCCCCAAAATGGCCTGCACCAACAGGCCCCCAACACTCACCTTTGGCTCGTCCCGAGCCACTCAGGTAGTGTGTTCCTTCTACACTTACTTTTCCAACTCCTGGAACCTGCCTGAAATGTCTTCAACTTTGAATTTTACATGTGCACTCTTCTCTATAACCGTCTCCATAGTCTGTGTAGTGATAGGATCCTTCAACAATTCTTCATTCTCAAATCTAACCTTTTCAACCTGACCCTTAGCTTTATCAATCTATGTCATCATTTTCTCTATGATTTCTTGTAGTGGCTACAACTGCGCCTGCCTTGCCTACTTTTTTTCTTGTATGCTCTTCAATTATGCCTACAAGTTATTCATTTCTTGTGCACTCTTCAATCTATATGATATTTTCATCGTCTTCTGCTTCTGCTTTAAGTCTTGTAGTGTTGTGTTTATCCCTTCCTCTTTTTGTTCTATCTCATGCATTTTTCCATCCTCCTGTAGATCTATCCATAACTGTGAACGTTTTTTGTACAAATATGTGTGTTCCTGAATGCTTTGCGCAATAATCTCCCTATGAATTGTAACCTCCTGCTCATGTCTTGTTTCCACCTCGAGTAACTATATATTGAAAACACACACTGACATTGAGAGGGAGGAGGGTGAATCAATGTCTAGAACTTTTGGCTACTTTTCACACTTTCACAGATTAACTAAATTAACTGAATGATATATATATAGTTCAATTAATTATTCATAAACATGTATAACAAAAACTGTATCAAGTAGATAAAATATCATTCTTTTATTTATTTAACTTGAATGAATACATATAAAATCAATGCTTTAATATCTTCAAATTTAACTGAATATGAGAGATCCGACTATCTAATACAATACCAATCTTGTACTTCTCAGATCCAACTAAGAAATGAGGAATCCAACCCTCATAACAAGACCCATCTTTTTTTTATCTCAGATCCATCTGAGATGTGAGGAATCCAATCCTCATGACAAGACTCAACTTGTAAAAAGGCACCAACTTGATAGAATGAACTTTCTTTCAATCCATTATATATATATATATCCACTAAGACCGTCTCTTCCATTCATATTCCTTTACTTATATAGTCCTCTAAAGGGTGCTACTTTGAAACAATGTGTCCTTTTGGAATGAAACATTGCACCCCTTATTTAATTAACACAAATGGTAACTTTTATTAATCAAATTTTTCACACCAATTTAGACAGTTATTTTCGTATGAATATTCTAGAGTGATGGAAACAAATTTTACAATACTACGACATGGTTTTTTTGCAGAACATGCCCAATAGGAGAAAGGAGGGAAATTTCCCCAGAAAGTGTGTGAGGTGGCTGGTACAGGAAATTATTTGAAAGAAACTTACCTAGATTTTCCTTTCATCATCGGATGCCAGATCGACTTTATTACATATTACCTTTCTTTGAATGTCTAAATCGACCTCTGCATATCTCCTTTGTTGGTGATTATTTAAACTCAACTTGTAAAAAAATTACTTGATGGTTTTACTAAAATTAGTTCTCTCTTAGCTTCTAGTCACTAAAGATTTGAGTTGGTCACAACCTTTTTCATATTTTCTTCCTCATTCGACCGAAAAACATCTTTTTGGTCGACTGAACTAGGAGAAATTTTGACTTGAGTATTTCAATTCTATTCGACCCATCTTGCTTCAGCCTCGATCTAATTTGTATTTAATTTTTCTTCGAGTTCTACCTTTAGGTTACTTCTTTCTTGAACTGACTTGACTTGGAAGAAAATAATCTTGAGAAATTGACTTTGGTTGTCTCGAATTGCTTTGTCCAACTTGTATTTCCCGACTCAATTTTACTTCGATTTCGACCTTTTGTTGGTCGACTTGTCTTCTACTCATCTTGAAATCAATTGAATTTTTTTCTCCAACTTCTGTCAATCTGTAGGCTTGCATTCGATCGACTTGTCTTCGACTCATATTGTAGTAGACCGACTTCCAGATAGTCAAACTTATTGTTGTTTGAATCGACTCAACTTGTGACTGATGGTGTCAATGTTTCCTCACCAAACATTGACCATTGACATTATGTCTCATATTGGGACTCTTCTTTAATTGAGATTTTCTGAATCAATTTTAATGAACCATGTCTTATTAACTTCTTTATTTGTGATTTGTATGCATCCATATTGGATTATCCATTTACCCTTTTTATCTGGATAGTTTCTTCTTTTGTGCATGGATGTTTGTTAAGAACCTAATACCTGAATACAAAATATCACAATAGATCCAAAGATATCTGAATACAATCACCACACAAGATATATGAAACCATATAGAAAACCACCACTTTATTATATCAAACCCTTGAGGTAGGGCAACACCATACAATGGATCCTATTATGGAAGGGATCCTCTCCTGTTCACTTGCCTCTTCGAGGGGGCATCCTCCTATTGAGCTACCGCTCCAAATACAATATTTCTCTT
>ML822531.1:6282-32922 GCA_009831015.1 Picea engelmannii | reverse complement strand
CCCCCCCCCCCCACTCTGATTAAACCACTAGACCACCTCCCATACCACCTACACTCTCGCTGAAACCTATCCTCCACTCACACTTCCACACACCTGTCCCTTCTTCGTTGTCATTTTTATTCCCTCTCACCTCCCGACATATGTCTTCCACTCATGCTCCATGTCCTCCACTATTGTTGTCGACTTCCCCCTTGACCTGTGACACCGCTCTTCCACCGTATCCCTTTTTCATTTTCCACATCACCATCGTGCCTTTACACCTCATCTCCCTGCATACTAGCGCTCATGCATTCTCAATCACTGCCAACCAAAGCCTTCCACATGGCCTTCGTTCACTCGTTGTAGCCAGCGATTTGTGCCAAGTACCTCGCCACTCATCATCATCAGCGTCCACGTCCACCTGCCAATTTTCCCTACAAGAGTCCAACAAAGATACATGTGTCGAGTTAACTTAGGCTCATCCTGATCCTGATGCAGATAGTTAATAAAGGTGAGGGAGGTGGTTGAATCCTCGTCTCACCACATAAGTGGAAAGATAGAAAGGATTGGTCGTATAAGTAGACTATGATCCGAGGCTGAACTGAGATCGTGTCTGACAAAGAACCACATGTGCAGTATGACAAGAAGACACAGATGAACTGATTTGATCTTATGTCTGACAGAAGACTGCATGCGCAGTCTGACAAAGAACTCACCAACGTAAAGTTTTGATTGTAGTGGTAAGGTCACACTCTGGGTAGTAGCGAATTATTTTGATTATATTAGTTAGTTTTTGTTTTTTTTGTCAAGGTCGTCAACTGGTTGAGCAGAGCTCCCGATTTTTGTAATTTTTTCATGCCAGAACTGATGGCTAGTTATGTGTAAGAATTGGGACTTTAAGATTAATAGAAGTCAACTTCATTCCATCTTTGTGTAATAGCTGTGTTAAAGCACTCTGGCATGGAAGATCCAGTCCAGGGTCATTATGTTGTTTTTATGTAGGTTTGATCACAGAAGTATCGTGATTAGTTTTAATTAGCTCTCCTTATTATATTTTTCCCTCTTACACTAAATGGCTCGGGCATGGAGGATCCAGTCGAGTCGTTGTAGATGCATGGTGATGCAAGTTTGATCATGGTGTTGTTGTGACTATGTTGTTTGGACATATTTCAGTGTCTGAACTTAGGCTCAAGAATGATCTTGAGTCTAAGTTTTTCTTCTCCAAGCTTCTTGAAATCCCGATGCCCATGGCAGTCTTGTTCATATTTCTCATTAATTCTTCCCTCTTCTCACACTTAAACTCAATCAACTAACTGAAGTTAATGTGGCCCTCACTTCCCTGTGCATTTCTTTTCCAGTTCTGTGTTGAACATCATTCATATTTTGAGTTTTTTCCACTAACCTCCATTCATATAAAACCAACATCCACCAAAAACTTTGATGGGTATTGGGCTTACCTTCCATGCAATCTGAAGGTGAATTCTAGTGCTAACATTCTTGGTGCCTCTCCCGTGGAATGAATTGAAGTTATTTCCCTGGGATAGAATGAAAAAGAGCTTTTGATTATGAATGTGTATCATATATCAGTACCATTGAAGATTGCAACTTGCACCTGGCGACTCCACTATTGCGATTCCACTGTTTCAGTTGTGGCTCCCAAAAGCAGATGCATGAGGTATACTCTACAACTACCTCTATCTACACTTTATGTTGACCCAAAGAAGATTATCAAGAAAGGAAATCTTTCTCGTGAAGGCTTTAACTGCTGTCACAAATTGAAAATATCCCTGGGAGAACGATAATGACTAGATCTGGTCTTTGATGGTGAACAAAGACCAAATTCCTTCAAATTGCATATCATTCACCTAGTGACTCCATTGTTCCAAATCAATTGGCTACTCCACTGAGGAGGATCCCATTGACAGAAAGATGACCATTCCGAAGGGGATGACCAGGTGTCGGTTTATGAGCTTTCTTCATGAAATCATTTTTTTCCTTATCAACTCATTCATGTCTCTCCCTTTACATATAAGGAGGATTATCCTCTTATTTATATATTTAGATGATAATAAGCCTTCCTTCATTTATCCTTCCATGGAATAAGAGGGAGTTCCTTCTTCTTGTGTTGTAGATTTTGATCTTGTGTCTTCACATCAGCCTATTCATAAAGATGAGATTTGTATAGGATTTCCTCTTGAAATTCATCACCCTTGTGACCTGGAGGGGGTTGAAAATGATTCAAATCCTTCTCAGATCTCATTTTCTTCCATTATTATGGTTGAACCTTCCCATATTCTTGTTAAATACCATATTCAAGCTACAATTTTTCTAGCCAAGATTAGAGACAAAATGTTTAATCCTTTAAGGGTGCCACATCACCTGCACCCCTATCCTCTTTATTCCTTTGAGTACCTTCCTCAGTTTTCTGGAGAGGATTAGGTTACAGATGAGAGGCAATTGGAGGCATTTGAGTGTTTTGTTGATCAGTTTGAGACTGATCATGATGATGTTACCATGAGGTTGTTCTCACAATATTTGTTTGGAGATGTCGTTGTGTGGTTTAAGTGTTTGGGAGCCGGTTCTATTGATTCCTGGACAGAGCTATGCAATGCATTTTTAAAGTGTTGGGGTGAGAAAAAGTCCCTTGATCAATAATGGTTTCAGTTTAATGCCTTGAGGAGAGGGGAAGAGGAAGCCTTGGCTATTTTCAATAGGAGGTTTTACAATGTTTATCATAGTATACCTGTGGAGATCAAACCCATAGAGACTTCTTCCATGGTGTACTATGTCATGGCTCAACATTCAGAGCTTGTACTTCTCCTGAGAGAAAGGAAATATTCATCTTTAAGACACCTATTTGAACATGCTGAAGAAGTCAAGGAGAACATAATGTCTAGAAAGGGTGTCCGTATGCATGCATATCTTGAAAAATTGCATGTTCATAAGCAAGAAGACTGTCAGTATGTTTCAAATTCCGAGCAAGAAGACTGTGGGTATGAATCTGATCTAGAACAACAAGGGAGTATGTATGATCCACATTTGGAATCATATTCTTCAATATTTGCATATTTTTCTATGGAAAAGAAGGCATATCAATCTTATGACCAACTTTCAAACCATTTTGAGCATTTAGCAGTGGATGATTACATAGATAACTATATCTTCTTAGCTGATCATAATTTTGGTGTTTTAAATCCTGTTGTAAAATTATCTTGTGACAATTCTTATGAAGAAGAGACTGCAATTGTTGATGATCAAGAGTTGGATTCAAAATAACAAGGAGGTCATTTATTTACAAGCATAGAGGTGTTTACTAAGGAGAAACTTGTTCTCCTTAAGGAGCCAAAATTCTATCACATGATTCAGGATCCTATCACCATATACATGGAATCATATGTTTCATATTTTCTGAATTTTTCAAGTGGCATTATCTCACTGATACTCATGGGTGAGTATGGTTTTATGAAGGAGTTAAATGTGCAAATTATCCCCTGTCTAGAGCCCGTATATGAGAAAATATCAGATGGGATTGACCAACCTACATCAGTCCTCTATCCACATGTACACTTTATGAGCATCAAACGATAGGTGAGCAATAATGAAAGAAGGAAGGAAATTTCTGACCAGTTGAGCATGCCTAATTATAAATATTATGACCCTCTGGGGTTGTATATAGAGATGAGTTTTCCAAAGGCATTGGAGCCTCCCGAATTATCCAGCTTATCATCAGTTAGGGGTATTGTTAGTGTTACATACCATGTTTTCATTCTACTAGCATACTTCCCTTACCTTTTGTGGAGAATTTGCAGTAAAGAAAAGAATCATATTACCAGACAGTATAGGTGGCTATGGTGGAAGTTTTCTTTCACCTAGAACTTTGTAAAAGTCAATTAGTTTAGGTTTTATACATAAATAAGCTCCATCAGGAGCAGGTGTGTCCACATTCTGATTATAAGTAGAGTGTCAGTATGTCATTTTCAGCATGATATTTCAGAGCATGAATCCACAACCCAACACTAAGGAACTTTATATTTTTTATCCTAGGTTCTTGGGAGATTTGATTCTTTGGTGCATTGTGGCTAAAGGGCATGCTTAGAGCTACAGTGGAGCATGGTGCGCTCAGATATATGGTGAATGATGCATATAGTACCCCCCCTGACCTTCTTCCTTTAATGGGGGGGAGGGGTTCCGAGTTGGTGGTTTTTTGGCACGTCCCCCCCATGATGTGTCGCCTTTACAACAACTCAAACCCCCCCTCTCTCCCACTGACATGTGTCCTCCACTCACACTTCCGCATGCCTGTCCATTCTTCGCTATCATTTCTCTTCCCTCTCACCTCCCGAAATCTATCTTCCACTCACTATCCATGTCACCTCCATTGCCATTGGCATTGAACCCCTGACCAATCACCCTGCTCTTCCACTATTGCATGAATTGCAAGTAGTCAACGCTCCCCGATGTATCATGAAAAGGGAATAATCACCTCTCATGGATCCTTGAATACTGGAGGTGGTGAGTTTACCAATCACCCATGGGTTTTGGTCTAACAACAATAGTACTAGAAAAAAATGGTATCAGAGCTAGAGGTCACGAGTTCGATACACACTCGACTCGCGATGAGGGGGAGATTGTTGCATGAAATTGCAAGTAGCCAGGGCTCCCCAGTGTATCATGAAAAGGGACTAATTGCCTCTCGTGGATCCTTGAATACTGGCGGTGGTGATTTTACCAATCACCTGGCGGTTTTGGTCTAACGATAGTCATACTACCGAAAATAATTGTTGGACAACTAAGAGGGGGGGGTGAATCAGTTGTTACCGTGCTTAAACAATTATGATCATTTTAAAACATTTATAGAGAACTCAATGAAAATCACAATAATGCAGGGAGGTAAGCAATAGAATATTCAACATCAATCACACACATGAAATATACAGAGACAAATATTTCCCGAGGAAACCCATAAAGGGAAAAACCTCTTCTTCTTGATATGATAAGTAATCTTTATTTTGTGTACATTATCATTCTTGGGAGCTCCAAATCCTCTTGAGGCTACAACTTCTATTTTACAAGCTAACTTGTCGAGAGAACCAACTCTCTGGTTTCTGTAGCACCTACTAGAAGGAAGCACCAACTCCCTGGTTTCTCTAGCACCCACTAGAAGGAAGCACCAACTCCCTGAGTGTTCCAGGACCAAGTTCCAGTTACACAAGCACAAACCTGTATAACAGAGAGAAATATTTCTCCCTTGCACCACCCTGCCACTGTTACACATCAAAATTACTCATTATGATGATGACCTAGTGTCGTCATTACCAATGTCGCAAGTGTCGCATTTTGGCCACAAGTGTCACAAAATCATACTGTCATCTTTCCTATGTCATGTCTCAGATGACATTATCAAGAACACTCAAAAGATACCTCAAAAGACTAGTTTTGAAGAGGAGAAATCATTTGACAGAGATTACAAGTCTTTTTCCATGGAAACAACCACTCAAAAATCAATTTTGGAAGGAAGCGCTCCCCTATACACTGTTAGGGATTGCCAGCTCTATGTACCCTCTTTTGGGTGAGCGTTCCAATGCTCTGTGCCCCATTCTGAGGGAGCATTGGCCTTTTTTGAGCGAATTTTGGACTGTTGAGGAAAATCAGGGAAGAATCCCCTCATATCTGGAGTTGGTTGGATTCAGATCTGAGGTCAAGGCTCGATCTTAGGGAAGATCCACAACTGAAGGAGAAGAATCCTCAACTTATCCCAAGAATCTCTTAAGTGTTTAGGCCTCTCCAAGCCTATATAAGGAGGCCTCCTCATGGTGAAAAGGAGGAGACATTGAAGGCATCAAACTTATGATCTCATAAGGGAGATTTATCATTGAAGCATCATCATTTTGTGTGGATTACTTGAGCAAAGGGTTGGACAAGGAGAGCTTGGAGAATTTTTTGCATCTACATCATGGTTGTAAGAACTTTTCTTTGTTTTCATTAATATACATATGTGCTTGGCCTGTTTCTTTCAAGGTTGTGTTTATTCTACATGAACTTGTCTCTATTAGATAGATCTGGTTTCAATCTAATCTTAGTAGAATAAGAAGTTTGTTCTGTCTTTGTTTTGTTTCCAGGACTTATCGAGGAGCATGGGAATCAAAGCTCAACTCAGACTGTGCAAGGACGAACATCATTAAAAAGGTACTCCTGTCTTCCTCTTCTCTATACTTTAGTTTAACTAGATTTAAAAGGATGTCAGTGACCAACATTAGCACTCTTTCTATCTTGGTCTTAGGAGTCTAGAGCCCAAGAGGGAATCCACTTGTCTGCATGGGGATTCTCCTGTAACATAAATTGGCGACTCCACTAGAGAGATCAAATCTTTCAGTTTTGGTTTCCTTCCTAGATCTTGTTTTATCCTTTGCTCATTTTTTGACCTTATTCATACTATGTCTTTTATTCTTAGATGTGTTGATTGACTCTTTACTTCGTCCTATACACTTGTAATTTCTGAGTTTTCTTGAGTTTTTAGATTTATGGGAATTTTTATGAATTTTGACAGGCTAGTGCCCCCCTGCCTCTGCTACCATGGCGTTGACGCCCCCTACCAGGCTTCCACAGAGTGCTACAACACTCTAGTTCCCTTGACACCAAAGTGTTGCTCTTTTGCTGTAAAAAATCTTGTAGGAATATAAACCCTAAGTCCATTTCTTATTGTTTTCATCTACTCAAAGTTCTTGTCACCTCAGTGTATCCTTGTTTGGGTCTCCAACACCTTGATTCCTGAGAATTGATTACCTTTTGTTTGGATTTTTTGACATTTTTTCCTTACTTTGAGTCACTCTTCTCCTTTGAAGATATGAAATAAAATTATTGTTTTCTTCTCTTTTATCTGACTAAATGAAAGCTATGGTAATGAAAATTAGATATCTATGAACCATTCCATTTGATATTTGAGGTCAATTTTCCAACATTTATCTTTTGTTTGAGATTTTTGGTTCTTTTTGTAGATTTGGTTTTCCTTTTTGTTTCTTGTTTAATCACAACGAGAGTGTGTTTTTGTTTGTGTGAAGTTTGCTTCTGATTTTCTAAATCTCATTGATCTTAAATTCTGATTGACATAGGAAGCTTTAAATAATATTGATTATCATTCACACATAAACGAAAGGATATATTTTTTCTGATTGGTTTTTGGATCTTAGAACAATTGTATAAAAAATTTAGCATTATATTGGATTTGATTGAGAAACAATTGCATGAGGATACTGCATCTTAGTGTTTGATAGTGAAAAGAACATTTTTCTCCTTCCCTTAAATAGAAATTCATTGAAAGAAAAGACTGTTTATCATCTCTTATGAATTTTTTGGGAATTGAGTCATTATACCATCAAGTTTCACTTTCATACACCCCTGAGTAAAGAATAGCTGCAAAATTAACACTAATTAAAATTGATCTAGAACATTTTGTTTTTAGAATCTTCCACCAAAATTAGACTAGGATTAACGCTTTGGATTAGGCTGTGAGTGCAAATCTCCAAAGCATTCAAAACAAACACTAGTATCTTGCGATAGAGAGAGAAAATCTAATTGTCGTATAGGATTTCTGGGATCCCCCTCACACAGGGGTTACACATGAGGTCGCGTTCGAGAGAGTTATGGATATTATCCCTCTGTGGTTCAACCGTTTATAGTAGTCAGATCATATATTGGGGGTTCTTCTTGAGGTTCAACTATTTTCATTTGGTCTTGGTGCTTCGTGAATTTTGAATCTGTTCGGGGTCCTCTGGAGTTCTACCGATCCACTTGTCCTCAGTTCTCTTGAAGGATTTCAAACTTGTTATCCTACCCATACGTTCGGACTGGACTGTCGACTGTACCCTCCCAGGGGATGACTACGAGTTTGTGTCCTTAGTAGCCATAATATTTAGGTTCTTACACAAGGTGACGGTGAAGGGAAGTCTCACTGTACCTTGAACAGACATTGGTCAAACTCACTCGGGCTCCTTGGAGGGTAAATCCACAATTATTGCGTGGAAGCTTGCACCAAGGCGTAAGTCCATTAAGAAGGTCACCATAGTAACTGTTCCACCTGCTCATATCCTATCCCCTTCTTGACTTGATCACATGATGTTGGATTTCATCACCAACTAGTACGGTTAGCGAAAGAAGGTTTTGTTTGCTTGGTTTGATTCCTAGATATTTAGTGTATGTTGTTTATTTTCGTTAGTTGGTCGTAGATTATTTTTTTCGTTCGTTACTTACCTCAAGAAACATTGGCCTTCACCATTCATGTAGGATGCAAAGGTTACCCCTAGAATATCTCGAGGGTTATCTACCTTTGATTCCAAAATCTTCAGAAGGCCCTCCTGAGGCTCATAACGAACTAGGCTCTGAGGTTGGAGGAACACACTCTTTGGAACCGTTATGAGTTGTTTCTGATTATTTGGAATCTTTTTGAATCAACCCAGCTTTTAGTATTAGGTGGTGAGAACCACATATGCTGAGGGTAAACTCACCTGGAGAGGTTGTTGTTATTGAGGATACTGAGGTACCCACCGGACCACACGCAGGATCTGGAGTAGAGGATCCCTTTTTCCAAAGTGAATCATTTAGGACCCCCACTCATACTGTTGGAACCTATGGTTTTGGTTTTGTCCCTTTGACAGTACATGATGTATACAATAACCTATGAGTGAGTCCCAATCAACCTATGGAATCACAAGTGCCTGAGACATATGTTATTTATACGGTACCTTTAAATCACTTTACTGGTACGACCAATAATGTCATCACCATTCCAGACCTATTGTTGATTGGTTCTCACTCGGAACCTAGTATCTAGATGGCCCATTCCACTATGGTCCCACATGTTGCTACAATCCCCACTAGAAATGTGACACCATCCCAGGCTCCAATTGGAACACCACTTAGACCAAATCCATTTGTTTCAATTGGGTACAGAGCTTTGAATCCTTCCATTACCAACACTACCCAGGTTACACCCGGAGGTTCTATCCCTACACCTTTGTTTGGAGGAACTGGTCTTGGTGGCTCCAATCCAGTTGGAGTCTCTGGTCATTCATTTTCTGGTTTCCAAATCCCTCTGGGCACTCAACCTCACGCTGGGGGGAAACTTCCATTTGGGAGTCAAACTCAAATGGGGACACAATCTCAGCTTGGGGGGAAATCCCAAACTAGATTCCCTAACCCGTTGTATGGACAGAATGTGACATCAAATCCTTGGCACATTCCTTTTCCAGGAAATCCATTATTCCCTGGGGGCAAACATCCTCAAGGAAAACAACAAGCTTATCCTCCTTATGGAAAAAATGTTTATCCCCCTCATGGGAAAACCTAGAAACCGACTTATAATCCTTAGAACCCATTAGGTTATCCTCCCTATGCACATGTTTCTCAACCATCATCGAATCCTGGTTATACTGGTTATCAACAACCGAATGTAGGAGGACCTACTAGATATAATTATCCACCTAACCTAGTTTACGGTCCTACTGGTGTCCCTATGCCACACCAGTATCATCCTCACGTTAACCGACAACTACCATTTCTCATGACTCTGGATCTCCCAGACTTGTCTCGGTTAACCAATGATCCTATATTGCATTATCCTTTTTGGCTAGTCATCCCTGCTAAATTACCTTCCGATATTCCAAAATTTGACGGTAAAGCTGGAGAAGACCTGAAAAATCATGTGATGACTTTCCATTTATGGTGTTCATCGAAATCCTTAATGGATGATTCTATCCATTTACATATTTTTCAGTGAACACTTACGGGCTCAACAACCAAGTGGTATATCGAACTTCCACGTGGTTCTTTCCAAGATTTTAACTCCCTTTCCATGTCCTTTATCACAAATTTTAAACTCCCCATTCGATACGAGACAGGTACTAAAATCTTGACCTCCATTCATCAGACTAACTCTATGCATATCTCCGATCATATTCATGAGTGGATATGGCGACGGAGGTTGATTAAAGGAATCATTTTTGACCAGTTATTGGCAGAATGGTTTAATAAATCACTGTTACCCCTGATTGCTCGTGATGTCGCCATGGGTGGTGTAGTCACTGAGGAAGAGGCCATTGCCCAGGATCAATACTTATATTTGGTTTATTCACAATATGTTACTTTGTATGAGTTGATCCCAAATGGTACCCGTGCAAATACCGATCCATATAAAACATCATCCACGTCACATGAAGATGGAGTTATCGGCTTTGTCAAAATCGAATATCCTTCCCATTCGAATGGAACGGAAAATCGATCTTCTCCGGCATCTAATCCCAGTTCAAAAACACTCTCCTCTACCTCCCCCCAAACTCAAATCTCTAAGGTGAATGCAGTTCAATCTTCCCCTTCACAACAATCCAGAGGTAATAAAAAGACAAAAAATAAACCAAAGAAGAATAATAACAATGAACAACCCAAAACTCAAACTCATGCACCCGCTACCGAAAAGAAACCACTGCAGAAGCCAAGATTCCCATGTCTTATTTGTGGTGATGATCACTACACTCGAGACTATCCACATCATGATGAAGTGGCCAAACTTTTTAAGGGGAATTCCCAACCCCCCATGCTTACTCATCCTTTTCCTCAACAAAAATCTATGGTTTCTCAAACCCCCTCTCCAAGGGGAAGTTGCAGCCACCCTTATCATGATGAATCCTCGACAAGTGCCCATATTTATCTATTTAACGAGATTTATTTAAACACCCGCTCTACGACCTATGACACATCAGTTAAACCTGACAAAGGAAAGGTCACTAACGGTACTTTATCGGATCCATCACCATCCTCCATTAGTCCTCCATCTATTATTCCTCCATCTAGATCACTTTAGATCAAGAAACCTACATTCAATTCTATATTACGCCCTCCTAAGATAACTATACGTAAATCTACCTTTAATCCTAGTTCACGTGCCGCCCATAACTACAACATTGTTGAAGATTTGGCTCAAGTACTATGTGCTATGTCTTCGTTAGAAGTTCTACAACACTACCCCAGTCAACGTAGAATGCTCTTGGCTTCTATTTGCGCTTTTGATCCTGAGTTTTCCAACAATATCATGTTTAACCTGGACAATTTTACATCTCGACTCTCTCACCAACTTGCATTCCAAATTGATGGTTTTGTTCACAATCAACAAATTCACCATACCATATTGGATGAGGGAGCCTCTACTTGTGTCATGTCTTTAGCATGTTGGAAAGGTTTAAAATAACCCGCACTTAACAAATCCCCAATGATCTTGTGTGCATTCGATGGGTGAGGTTTTCATCCCCATGGACTCTTACAGTCCCTTTCTGTCCAGTTGGGTGGAAAAATCATCATCGTTGATGTCAAGGTTGTTGATGCTCCCCTCGATTACAACTTGTTACTTGGAAGAAGTTGGTTTTATGTTATGACTTTTGTTGCTTTTTCGGTGTTTTGATGTGTACAATTTCCTCATCAGGGCAAAATTTTCACTATCGATCAATTAGATTTCTGCACACCCAACGCTCACGCTCTCGCTACCAACAATATTCCTTTCTTGGGAGATCACAATATCACGTATGAAATTTTTGGTGTAGGATTGTTAAAATATTCCACCCTCATGGGTACCTTCCCTACACCACTTCCTTCTACCATGCATCATATTTACACAGTCAATATGATTTTGACTATGACTTATCAGTCTTTGGAATCATCTGATCCCTGGATTGCACCTAGTCCTCTAGAGTTCGATGTGCTAGGTGACACCATGCAACTTAGTCCATCCGAGGCTTCATAATTTTCTATTCAATCAAGCTCTCCCTCTTTGGATGAACAACATCTCTTGGCACCTGACACCTACTCGATGCCATCTTGGTTGAATTCCTTGATGTCTACTTTTGACTACATTTCTCAAATATTTCCATCCGACGAATCTATCATGAAAATTCTTAGCATTGAAGATGTACCTTAGAATGATAACCATCATCGATCCTCTTTTCTTCCACCTCTTGAAGAAATATAGGAATATATACACTCTATCTCCCCCCCCCCGATGTTGTCGACTTTCAACAATCACCCATACTTACAAAAGATACTATTTTTGAGGGGAATTTAGGAAACATTACCTCTACGGTCATTATTGACATTTCGATAAAGGAAGGTTTCATGAAAAATATTAATTTTGGTGTTAATTGTTCGCCTGAGGAAGTGGTTTGTTATATCGCTTTATTTAAATAATTTTGTGATGTCTTCGCTTGGAGATATGAGGAAATTCTAGGGATCGATCCTTCGACCGTTGTGCATGAGATTAAAACCTACCTAGGTGTAAAACTTGTTCGACAAAAACTTCGCCCGATCCATCCTAAGAAGATTGTGGCTATTAAGGCAAAAGTTGAGAAATTATTGAAATCTGGCTTCATCTATCCTGCCCCTTTAATGGAATGGGTTTCGAATATTGTTCTAGTCACTAAGAAGAAAGGGACCATTTGTGTCTACGTTGATTATAGGGATCTCAATAAGGCTTGTCCAAAAGACAACTACCCTACACCCTTCATCGACTAGATCATTGATAATTATGCAGGTAGTGTGATATTCTCTTTCATGGATGGTTTCTCAGGGTACAACCAGATTGACATTTTACCTGCTAATCAACATAATACAACCTTCATCTTCCCGTGGGGAACTTTTGCCTATCGGAAACTACCATTTGGCCTAAAAAACATTGGTGCCACATTCCAGTGGGCCATGTCATATGATTTCCACGATATCAAACATATTGTGAAACCTTACCTCGATGACTTACCTACCCATTCATCACGTCGATTAGACCATTTTGGTCATCTACGAGATATTTTTCTTCGATGTCGGTTCTACCACATTCGTTTGAACCCACATAAGTGTATCTTTGTTGTTGAATCAGGTCGACTCCTTGGCTTCGTTGTTTCCAAGGACGAGATTCAAGTGGATCCCTTAAAGATTAAGGCTATCCTTGCTTTACCTCCACCTAATAATTTGACACAACTCCAAAATTTGTAGGGGAAAGAAAACTTTCTTCGTCATTTCATTTGTAACTACGCTGAGATTACCAAAGGATTTATGCGCTTGTTGTAGAAAGATGCCCCTTTCATCTAGGATGACATTGCTCAACAATCTTTTGCTTATCTTAAGCATGAATTGACCAATGCACCTCTATTGCATCCTCCAAGTTATACGCAAGACTATATCATTTACTTAGCATCCTCTACCTCCACTATTGCTATGGTGTTAGTTCAAGAGGACCCTATCGGTGAGGAGCATGTGATACATTATTTGAGAAAAAGTCTATTTGGTCCAGAGCTCTAATATTCACATGTTGAAAAGTTGGCTCTGGCAACTGTCATCCTTGTCCAGAGATTTCTTCATTACATTTTGCTACACACTACCACCGTTATCATGGACTCTAACCCCATGTATCATGTTTTGGCATGTCAAGTTCTTGGGGAAAAATATTCTAAATGGATCATCATCCTTCAGGAATTCGATCTCGAATTTTATAAGTCGAAAGATAAAAATCCTTCGTGTTTGCAGAGCTTATCTGTGAACTTCCCCATGATGATGACAACACTGAGCCCAAAGATTCTATCCCCGATGAGACTATGTTCCTCATCAGCACATCCGATACTTGGTATGGAGCTATCCTTCTTTATCTCTAAACCCAACGTTTTCAGCCTGATATCTCTTGTGAAGCGTCGTCATATTCGTCGCTACCTTATCATCAGTGAAACTTTGTATCGCCGTGATATTGATACTATCCTACAATGATGTTTGACTCATGAAGAGGCTGAACACATTCTTAATGAATGTCACCTTGGAGCCTGTGGCAGTCATCTTTATGGGATGGCTACAACTCAGAAAATATTACGTGTCAGCTACTTTTGGCCCTCTATTTTCAAAGATTGTATTGAGGCAGTCAAAAAATGCCCACCCTGCTAAGTTTTTCACAAAAAGTAACACACCTACCCTGCTTCACTCCATCCTATTATTTCCATTATCCCCTTTACCAAACAGGGCATTGATTTCATGTAGTGTAAGACTACCTCATCTGAGGGGCATGGTTACATCATTGTCGTTGTCAATTACTTCACAAAATGGGCTGAGGCTATGCCTACCTTTCTGAATGATGGACATACTGTAGCTCTTTTCTTATTCAATCACATCATAACTCACTTTGGTTTTCCACATGCCATTGTCACTAATCATGGTTCACACTTTCAAAACCATATGATGAGTGAGTTGCATGACAAGTTTGGTTTTCGACATGAAAATGCATCCCCGTACTATCCTGAGGCAAATGGACAAGTTGAAGATCTCAACAAGGTCCTTAAATACGTGATTCAACATATGGTAGGGGAAAACCATACATCTTGGCATATACAACTTTTCTCCGCTCTCTGGGCATCTAAAACTGCTATTAGATTCACTCCTTTCCAGTTAGTATATGGCATAGAATTTGTTTTATCAATCAAGTGTGAAATTACCTTGTTGAAACTCAAAGTAGAACTCCTGCCTCATACTTATGCTGAAGAAGAACGCTTCTTACACCTGACCAGGTTGGATGAAACACGTCGTGATGCCACTCTCATTAACAATACGTATCAAAAGTGACTCAAGAATCAATATGATAAATCCGTCCACCCTCGTACTTTTGCAGAAGGATACCTAGTCCTCGTTTATGACCAGGATCATGATAAGTTAGGGAAAGGTAAGTTAAAACCTCTATGGAATGGTCCTTACATTGTGAAATGTGTTTTACATAGAGGCACCTATGAGCTAGTTGACTATGAAAAAATCTCCCTGGGTGAGCCTCGAAACGGGCTTTACCATAAGAAGTATTATGCATAGAATATCTAGCACACGTTCTTTGTACACTATTGTATTTTAGTTTGGTGTGTCTTTTCTTTTGCGTGCTCGAGTTTTTTCCTTAGCCGCTTATACTATGTCTTGTGTTTTCATGTGCAGATGACATCTTCCTTTTCTATATTTTTTAGGTTTGCAGATGGCGCTAGTCGACACACCCAAAATGTTTCTTCTGTTGCTTGGGTCATTTACCCCTTTGATGAATTGGTGAGTTCAAGAGGTATTTGCTTAGGATCGAAAACTAACAACATGGAAGAATATCATACTGTCATCGGACTTTTAACCGAAGCCTCCTCCCTAGGTGTTTCTTGTATGATCATTAACCTAGAATCTCAACTCATGGTCTGTCAACTTAATCGAATCTATGCTATTCACAATCCTATCCTACTACGTCAACACTTACAAGTTCGTCGTCTTAAACGAATGTTTGATTTTATCAAATATAGACACATATCGAGAGAACTCAATACCATTTCGGATTCGTTAGCCAATTACATTATGGATCAGTATCTCACACATAGATAAGGTTTCATAAAGGAAATAAATCATAAATCACATGTAAATTAAAACACATCACATTAAAAAACATCATTTAGGCACCATAAAAAATTGGATATGTATATATATACGGCGTGACAGAAAATGTTTGATTACATCAAAAAACTACATAGAAGGGAAAAATGTTGGGTCCTCATGCCCATAACATCGTCATAAAGACCATGCAAAAATATCAGTGAGGTCCTAGTCCTCCCGCATCACATTGTGCTCTAAGTAGCACATTCACACGGGCTACTCGTCTCATTAAAGAGTTAATACTCTCAGGGAATCCCACTGTGTGTCTCTGCAAGTGCAAGGGTACGTCCTCCCTCTCAAGAGGAGTGATACCCATTGTAATACCACAGAGGTTTGTCTCCACCTCCCGGAGACCCCCTGCCGCTACCTCATGATCTACTGCTATTTGAGCATCCCTGCAACGCCTCAATGGAAGTATCTCTCCCGGATGTGTTGCTCCCCTATCTTCATGATGAAATGATACATTCGTTAGAAACTCTTCTACGTACCCAAAAAAATAATACAAGTTTTTAAAATAAAAAAAACACTTGACAAGATAATTTTTTGTTTCTTACCTGACTTGTCCATTCCTCCCCTTCCAGAAGAACCAAGTCCATGCTTCCCCAGAAATCCACTCCATTGTATGAGAAATATTCTATCATGATCAATTGGTGTCTCAGCCAAGTGAAGAAATCACTGATGAATTTGAACTCTGACTCTGAGCCTAGTCTAGGAGATAGGCTAGTCCATCGCTCCATACGTGGTTCTCCCATTGGCCGTACTATTAATGTGATCTGAGGTTGCATCTAAGGAATGAATTCTAAGAAGAATGAAACCAAGAATGAATTGTATCCGAACTTCTTTTGCTTCCCTACTCTACATCTCGTAATATGCTCCTTCACATTCTGAAGGAACCCTGCACTCCAGTTAAACAGTGTTGGCTCTAGACACTGTAAACCATAGGCGACCTGTGATATTGAAACTAAGTGTGAGCTAGTACTTTCTGCTATACTCATAATGGAAAATATAATGGACCAAAGAGGTAAATCCCTGATGTCTTTGATTTCAATTCTACCTCTCACTAATCTCGATCCTAGGACACAATGGTTTGTCAGGTACTCATCCAAAGGCACGAGAAGTTCCCTCTGTCCGGATAAAATAATGGGGGCCCCTCTCTTTGAGAGGTCGATCAAGAAGTACACATCTTCCAACTCAATGGTAAGAATCTACTTTCCAATTTGGAACCCTTTTTCTGCAACGTTCCATAGCCCGATCATATAATCGAGAAGAAGAATCTCTTTCTTTATCTTTTCCATTTTGAAGAAATTGAGGAGACCACAATTCCTCAAGGCGGCCCTTGAAAAGGGACTTTGCAAGGTGGTCACATCATCGATCTTGTGCTCTCTTTATTTCCACTTGATCATGAATTTTTCCTAATTTACCTACAATCATCAACAACCAAAAGTCATTAGTCACGCTTTTTCGACAATTATTGGGCAACAAAAACTTAATTTTTTTTTTATCTTTTTATGAGGCCAACACCCCCTATACACACCAGGGCACCAACTCTCCCTTAATATGGACACCAGGGAATTTTTGAAAAACATAATGCCCCCCTTTTCACATTAGAGGAGCGTTGGCATTTTTGGGAAATTTTTCCTTGAGCATTTCGGCCAGCGCCCTTCTCACTCTCACATCAGAGAATTGGCGCTCCCTTATCATCTTGCAAGGGATCTTACAAACTCAGGAAACACTCCCCCTCTAATTCTATAGGAGATCCGAGCCCTTTTGGGTGCTTGAGACTACCAAGGGCATCATTTTTAAAACCTAGTCATTTCCTTCAAACAAATTTTAAACTGTGTAAATTGAAGAGAGGAAGAAGAGCACCAACCTGATCTAGAAGGCGATAGAAATAGCTGACCGTAGCTCCAACACCGAACAAAGCAAGATTCACCCTCCAAAGCTCAAATTATCCACTTCTACAAATCTTTACACAAATGAAATGGTAAAATAATTTTTTGCCCCATTTTATTATTATAAATTTCATTTTTGCCTAAGACAGTTTTTTTTTGGGTTTTGAAAAATATTTTGGAGGCCTTATTAATATGCTGGCATGTAGTTTTGACATTATTGATAGGTTTCAGAGCAGTTTCGTTTGATTTTCATCTTGTCACATTAATGTGCATAGTCTTAGTTTGTTCTCATGCTCAGAAAAACATAAGAATGCACCGAGTAAACTTTTATCTCTTTTTCAGAATCATTTGGATACACAAAAAAGGAACCCCCTGGTGTCATCTTTAAGCTCTTTTCAGACTCTCTAAACGTGAAAAGATTGCTGAGTGATATTGCTTCCTTTCCCACTCATTAAAAGGTTTGAAAGGGAATCTTTCGAGTCATAATTTATCTCTTTTTCGGCCTCGTGAGATTAACATTATGAAAAAGGACAACACTGGAGTCATCTTTAAGTCATTTTTAGACTCTCTAAATATGAAAAACCATTGATTTTACCTTTTCTGGACTCGTTAAACAATCA
Source organism: Picea engelmannii (assembly GCA_009831015.1). Classification (NCBI taxonomy): domain Eukaryota; kingdom Viridiplantae; phylum Streptophyta; class Pinopsida; order Pinales; family Pinaceae; genus Picea; species Picea engelmannii. The sequence continues at coordinate 14,975 of ML822531.1, read as the reverse complement.
TACATTGAAGGGGCCATACGAGATTGAACCCTTACTTCTTCCAGTTCGTTAAATAAAGGAAGAGGGACTTACAGAAAGTGAGTTATATAGATCATGTGTTACCGTCCTCGATCTTGTTAAATCAAAAAGAGGTACTCGTCTATCTGGATGGGGGAAAAATTGAAAGAAGTAAGCCAAGCAGTTTTTGAAAACATTACTAGTAACTCTTACAGTCACCCTTGAACATGACACTTTGTATTTGCATGCATTTTAATCCACTGAACCTCTGCACTGAACCAATCCTCTGAGTTTTCTTACTCCTTTGGGTCACCCGACGAAAGTCACCATATCCATTGCATCATCATTTTTTGGTCCATGACATGTTTCTGCTATTGTGCCTCAATGTTCAAGGGAAGTATCTGCCTCAAGATTCAACCATCAAAAATTTCCTGTTTCAATACCTGTGTCATTCCATGTTCATTTTATCCACCAATTTACATCTCTGTGTCAGTTTCATGTCGTTTATGGGGGATACATCAAGGAACTCCTTCAACGAGTTTGTTCCTGTCGACTTTAGCACATTATCTGGGAACTAGACTTAGAAACCAGTTAGTACCTTGGGAACTGCATGCTTGAATGGTAGGCCTCTTCATGTTTGAAAGTGGGTTTACATCATTGACCTCTGATCAGATGATTCCACGGATATTCAACTTCAACTCATCAATTCACATTCATTGGAATGTACTAGAGTACCTTGGGAATAATTGACATCAATGGTGATTTCCCTCGTGCTTGTTAATGGTTTACCTCATTGACTGGTAATCAAGTGGTTTTTGCCATGTTCGACATCAGGACATATATTCACATGGTTAGATCCATACTACATCGGGATCGGTAAGAAGACCCTAGGTTGATTCATCACTCTTATATGTACTTTCCCCAGGTTGCGATGGAGTTTCTTTTGAATGTTGACACATATACTATCACATAGATCCACTTTGTATTGGTCGTGTCTATGTATTATCATTTCATAGATCCACTGTGTATTCTTCATGGCTACGATCAGTTCAGGTCATAGGAGTATGGATCCACATTGTATCTTCAGTGGATATTCCTTTTTTTCAATATAATTATGGATCTGCAGTGTATTTTATGGCGGCCATACCTTGAAAGTCTTTATCACTCAAGCATAGGTATGTCTGCCTTGGGTTTGAAACATGTCATAATATTTGTTTGATGGTTGTGTGTAGCTTCTTCCAGGTTCTCTGGGTCCATACCCTTGCTCGAAAAAGTCTACAAAGTACTTTAGTCATCAGTTCCTGTCTTCTAACTTTGCACTTTGGGGGGTAATCTGTTACACATCAAAATTACTCATTATGACAACGACCTAGTGTCATCATTATCAATGTCACAAGTGTCTCATTTTGACTGAAAGTGTCAAAAAATCATACTATCATATTTCCTATGTCATTTCTTGGATGACATTATCAAGAACACTCAAAAGACACCTCAAAAGACTAGTTTTGAAGAGGAGAAATCATTTGACAGAGAGTACAAGTATTTTTCCATGGAAACAACCACTCAAAAATAAGTTTTGGAAGGCAACGCTCCCCTATACATTGTCAAGGAGTGCCAACTTTCTATACCCTCTTTTGGGGGATCCGTCCAACGCTTTGTGCCCCACCCTGAGGGAGCGTTGTCCTTTTTGAGCGAATTTTGGACTGTTGAGGAAAATTAGGGAAAAATACCCTCATATCTAGAGTTGGTTGGATTCGAATCTGAGGTCAAGGCTCAATATTAGGGAAGATCCACAACTGAAGGAGAAGAATCCTCAACTTATCCCAATAATATCTTAAGTGTTTAGGCCTCTCCAAGCCTATATAAGGAGGCCTCCTCATGGTGAAAAGGAGGAGACATTGAAGGCATCAAAATTATGTTCTCATAAGGGAGATTTATCATTGAAGCATCATCATTTTGTGTGGATTATTTGAGCAAAGGGTTGGAAAAGGAGATCTTGGAGAAGCGATTGCATATACAGCATGGTTATAAGCACTTTGTTTTGTTTTCATTAATATACATATGTGCTTGGCCTCTTTCTTTCAAGGTTGTGTTTATTCTACATGAACTTGTCTCTATTAGATAGATCTGGTTTCAAGCTAATCTCAGTAGAATAGGAGGTTTGTTATGTCTTTGTTTTGTTTGCAGGACTTATAGAGGAGCATGGGGATCAAAGCTCAACTCAGACTGTGCGAGGATGAACATCATTAAAAAGGTACTCCTTTCTTCGTCTTCTCTATAATTTAGTTTAACTAGATTTAAAAGGATGTCAGTGACCAACATTAGCACTCTTTCTTTCTTGGTCTTAGGAGTCTAGAGCCCAAGAGGGAATCCACTTTATCGTAGGGGGATTCTCCTATAACAACCACCCTAGTTTGTTTTTGGCTACAACTAGATGGAAGCTACAACTCCCTGTGTTCAAGCACCCACTTGAAACTCTAAGGACACGAGTCCCCCCCAGCACCTCCCTACCACCTTGAATATAAAATATTTATTCCTAAACCTTATTACAGTGATAAAGTGTTTTTCAAAAGGCTTACTAGTCTTATCATTGTTCTATTTCACTGCTCTGCTCTGCTTGCATCAGTGTCTTCCTGCTCACATATCCTTGAGATTTTTGTTCTTCTTCTCTTTCTCTAACTGCGCACCTCATCTTTCTCTTCCTCTCTCAGATAATAATTTCTTCTATATCTCTATCTTCTACACTTTATGCTATGTGTATTATTTCCATTCAATGTGTTATGCCTCTTCTGTGTATTTCAACTCTTTCACACAGCATGCCTCTACCCACATTAATAACTCTCCACAATAGCAACAATATCTTCTTCATTCTTCGTATATTTATCATGCCATGTCCTCTCCCAGATCGTCCATGCAACTCATCGTCTTCTTTGGCGGTTATCCTAAGTCTGTTCGTCATCAGTGGCTTATCCTGAGATTATTTTCCTTCTCTGGTGGTGCAACTCTTCATCTTCTATGTCACAGTCGAGATTATCCTCTTTGTTGTAGTTACAGACTTCGATACTTTTCCATCTGTCAATTGTCTCTATGATGAGAATTCATTCCATTGGAAGTTACCTCGAGATTCTTCATCTCCTCTGGTGATCACCCTAATATTCTTCAAATTCTATGACAGATGCAATCACTTCGTTCTGGAAGTTACCTCGAGAATCTTCATCTCCTATGGAATTCACCCTACAACTCCTTGAATTCTCTGGTAGATGCAATCACTTTGTTCTGATAGTTACTAAGAAAACTTCCACGTGTTCATTCCTTTGGCGCCTTTTCCCTTTCTGATAAATCTACACAGTGGGTGATAGCTTTTTTGGCTAAGCCCCTTCCTTTCACATGACCACCGACGGTGACCAGGGGCCAATCATTTTGGGACTTCACGTTTTGGGTCATCTGTCGTGAGTCACCCCGACTCTCCTAAATCCTGATCTCCCAAACTCCGAAGTGGAGCCTAGTGATGTGCTAGCTCCTCCCTCGATATGACCTTGGGCAATGATCTCACCTGACCATGTGATTGTGGGCACGTCCAAACGTGGTTTTAGACCAAACTGATTTTCTCCCCACAATTCACTGTGAGCCTCCACGTGTCCTTTCTCCAAAACCATGGTTTCGATTGTGGCCCATTCATGAAGAATTAAGACACGAGCATGTTCTTCCCCTGTAATGGAGCAAGACTGTCGATCTCATGATATTGACAGTGCTCCTGAACAGACGGTTCATATCTGTCCTCTCAATTCTAGGGACCAGATCTCACCTTCCTACATCAATGGTTGAGATTTACTTCGTGATCCAGGCTCTAGGAGTTTCAGATATCTTCCAGAATGGAAGATATGCTAACATCTATCCTCTTCAATTGACGGCTCTGCCTTCTTTCCTTTGTCCATGCATGATCCTTATTATCAATGATCAGGTGACATGTAACCCTCCAAACCAATGGACGAGATTGATTTCTCCTTTCGGGCTTCGGGAGTTTCGATTCTCAAATTCTGCTTGCTCCCAGAGAATTTCACCTAGAGTCCACGATCCAATGACGCGTGTACCTCTCAGATCAACGGTCATGATCCTTTTGCATATCTATACTTTGGAGATTTAAAATTACGCTATCCTTCCATTGGAGTATATCGACGGATGAGATTGCTCCCGAAGTGATCTTTCAGATCGGATGTCTCGTTTCCACTTCGGGACTTCGACATTCGGGACTTCAAATATTTTTTCATTTTCTAGTGGTAAAACTCCCGAAGAAAAACTCTCGGAGTGTCGTAACTCTTGCGTCACTTGATGACATGTCACGAGTCGATAATATGCCATGTGTCACTTTGATTCATGATTTGCATGTACCTTAAATGTTGGTTTCAACTTGACACTTGTCGCTCTCTGAATGTGCCACATGTCCTTGATGACATAGACTACTGACGTGGTCTACTGATGTGGTCTATTGACGTGGAATTGTTGACGTGGTCTTCCATATTCCCTTTTTCTAATGTGGTTTTCAGACCAACAACCCTGATCCAACGGTCTTCGTTTGTCCTCCAAATCCGACGGACATTATTCATTTCGGATTTTCGGGCTTCGGGTATTTCACATTTGAAACATTCCTGAGTGTAACCTTCTCACAAATTTATATCTGAAGTGAATGTTTCTCATTCGATCGGGATCTTGGATCGATGGCTCGATCCTTCTGCGATGCAGCTTTGCTAGCTTATCCTGTCCTTCCACTCGAAATTGATCCGAAAGCTAACGAAAATTTGCATTCTGGGAATTTCAAATCTCAAACTTTCCTGAGTGTAGCCTCCTTGCATCTTTAGACCTGAACTAAATGTTGTTCATCGATCATGTTCTCAAATCGACGAATTGATCTTTCTACGATGAGGCTTTGTTGTCTTATCCTGTCCTTCCATTCAAAAATGATGCAATGGTTGTGAAGTTTCTTAAAACAAATCCACGATCAAGAATTATTACGCAACCACAATCTGCAAGTGTTTTAACTCATCACCCAACTTCACAATGGGAAGATGTGCGCTATTGGTGAGTTAACCACAATCGTTGATCTTCGAAGCTATAATATTGGGAGGTCCTGACTAATTACGGGATGGGAACAGGTGCGATGTTTAATTCTCCTTTCAATGTCCACAATTCATCCTTGCCATAGATTTGGCGATTGTGCATCTGATGGTCAAGATTTAATATGACTTAAACATGTTGTTTGTTGGATCAACCGCAGTCGTAGATATTCAAAGCTATGAGATCTAACGATCTAGAAAGATTGCAGGATTATAAATGGAGAGTATTTTAATTCCTCTTTCGGTCCCCGCAATGCATCCTTGCCATTGATCTGGCTTGAAGATCCAATGGTCTTGATTTGATATGAGTTTTATTGCACCATCTCTTCTGATATTTTGATCTTCATTCGTTAACTCTCCTGAGCTTTAATCTCCATTCGCTTCTTCTCCTAAACTTATGCTTTCCCTATTTTCCATCATTGTTTCTTTCCCTATTTCTTCTTTTCTTTTCTGTAAGAATACTATCATCGCTACTTTTATTTCCATCAATGACAAGCACACTCTATTGTAAACATGCAAACAATATCCCCCTTTGGAATTGAAGGCAACCATCAAAGGTTACGCTAGTCTATTTGGACCTCCAACTATAGCATCTAGACCACTCCTTTTCTCCCCCTTTGACATCAATGTCAAAGAAAACATGCTCCCCCTGAGCTATTGCAGTACTTTTCGGAGGTATCAGATATTCAACCAATACATACTGCCCCTGATAGGATGGATTCTCTTATTTGAGTTCTATAGAGTATTTGTATCTAACTCGAGGTATTCTCCTTTTGTTTCTTGGACCTTTCATATTCAGCTTCAGTTGTGTCCTCTGTAGAAGACTCAATATTGCTCACCTCTCTTACTGGGACTCCTTCATAAACCTTTTCTTGTCATAACTGAATGACTCCCCGTGTCACTCTTCTCTGATCTTCTATTATATCAACTTCATTTTTATTATACGATGCTTACAATCCAAGGATTTTATGACCATATTCATCACAAGGAAAAATAATAACCGTTACAAACACTCTCATACCTCCTTTGATTCATCCATGAAGGTGTCTCTCTTGTAAACTTACTTTGAGGTGTCTGAGTGGCTTCTGGGTGTCCTTCTTGATCCGATCTTCTAAATATTGTAGTATTACTTTCATTCTTTGAACATGAAGAGCCTGAGTCATACCTGCTTTCTCCTTTTACAAATGAAGGACTTGCATCAAGTTTCTTAGGAGTACTGATTTCTTCTTATTGTATCCAAGACTGGATTTGTCATTTGGTGATCTCTGAATATCCAAGATCTCATCCAGGATCATGGAAATGCTTAAGAACTTGACTTGGGTGTTTGACTTCTCAACCTTATTTCTAAGTTTCACAACTTCTACATCCATCTTATGACATGATTCTTCTTCTACTTCTTATTTTTTGGCATGGGAGGATTCAATATCAACATCATTATCTATCCTTATGCCTTTAGCCACCACTTGTCTCGAGTTTACATTTTTTACCTTACAATATTCTTCAAAGGTCACATTTCCTATTTTTTTTTACTCGTAGACAAAATCTTATCCTTGTCTCCAGTCATGTGCTTGGAGCATCCACTGTCTATATTCCAGGAGTCCTTTTGTTTTTGAGTTGAAAGTACTAGACCACATTTTTCACTATCTTCCTTTTTCCATGTGTTGGAAGTTCTAGCAAAGAGCTTTATCGTTGGATCTGCTTTGTAATTCTTCAGATGGAAGTTTTCATCTTTGTGGCCAAATTTATGACAATTATATCATTCAACCTCATTTTTCAATAGGTCAAAGTGATTGTCGCAATGTTGTCTACTCATTGACTATTTATTATTTCTTGACCTCCTCAGATACATGTCTCTAAACTTAATTTGACAGTTTGCAATCTGTGGTTGTTTTTTACTTGGCTGTCTCATTCCTTGTTGTGGTAGATATTCAATCCTTGTGGGTCTTGATTTCTCATGTCTAAATCTTAAGGAATAATTTACAGCTTTGTGGCCAAAGTTAGAACAGTAGAAACAATATCCATAGAAAAAATCTTTGTACCTAGAAAATGATTGTCTTCTTTGAGCAGGTCGATTTCTTCCATGCTGATGATTTCATTGAACAAAGGGTGTATTATTTATTTGTTCTATAGATTCAGTTTTGGTACCTTTTTCTTTACTCCTCCTTGGTGGCTGATTATCTTCCTTTGTTTCTGTAGGTTTGATGTTGTCATTGGTTGTAGATTTGAGAAACTTGATGGGTTCTTTATTTCTTGGTTGACCACTACTTGATCCCTCTTCATAACCCAAACTAGTTTTCAAATTTGGATTCCTTTGTTGATTCAGAATGGTGGCTAATCCTTTTGAGGCTTTGATACTTGACAGATTCTGATGATACAAGGATTGAAACTTCTCCAACTCTTTCCTAGTTTTCACTACTTCTTCTTCCAGAGCTTCACATCTTGTCTTATTTTCTAATAAATGTGGTTTCAGAATGTCTTTGATTTTATTTGCCTCTTCTAATTCTACTTTTATCAGGGAAAAGTCTTCATCAAGTTTTTTACTGCCTTGCTCGAACTGTATCAACAATTTTTTTTGCTTTCTTTTCTTAAGTCTGATTCTGTCAATCTCTTCCAAAGCGTTGATAAACTCTCCTTCAAAGTCAACCACAACTTCTTCATCATCAACATCACTTCCTATGATTTTATTATCATAATCCTCTTTGTCCATAAGCACGAAGTCATTTACCTTATCTTCATAGGAATAGTCACTATCTGTGTCTTCTAAAGAGTCAACATTGTTTACACATAAACTTTTCTTTTCATCAAATCTTTTGGATTTGTACTTCTCTTCACCTTCAGAGTTATGGTCCTTATTCTTGTGTGTACACTTAGATGCAAAGTGACCTTTCTTTCCACAGTTAAAAAATTTGAAGGGAAACTTGCCTTGGTACTTTCCTGATCCCTTCTTTAGTCTTCTCACAACTTTTTCTTCAATTTCATCAAGCTCAGAATCCTCATTCTTGTCTTCTTTAACTGATGTTTCTCTAGTGGTACATTTATGTTTACTAATCCCCATTTCATAATAAGTTATAGTTCCTAGGATTTGATCAATAGATAGAGTCTTAAGATCATTTAGTTCTTCTATTGCAAAAAATTTTGGATTGAATCTATCATGTAGATATTTGAAGATCTTATGAACGAATAATGCATCTTCAATCTTCTCACCAAGACCTTTCATGGCATTCAAAAGTTCCTCAAATCTTAAGAACAATTTATTAACTGTCTCATCCTCATTCATATTTAGTTGTTCAAACTGTAATCTGTAGGTTTGAATCTTGGCATCCTTTACCTTCTCATTACCTTCATAACTACTAATGTTGGATCATGTTGTCATTGATGCCAATGATTTGATTGATTGATGTCATTTATTGATGTCAAGTGATTGATTGATGTCAAAGGATTGATTGGTTGATGATTGATGTAATATAATATGTATTGTCCTTGATGAGAATGCATAGATGAAGATGGATCAATGAGTTGTCATTGATACATGATGAAGATGGATCGATGTGGTTCCATTGGTATATGATGCATTGTTGGAAAAAT